>CM031239.1:520011182-520159747 GCA_018340775.1 Taxus wallichiana var. yunnanensis
AATATACTTAAGAATGGCATGGCGGGAAAGTACCGATTGACAATCAACATTTTCTCTCCATATGTATATCATTGTTCAATTGTGAATGTTCAATTTGTCATCATTTTTGGAAGGGAGGTACTTTATTTTCCCATCACCTTGATGTGCGAAGGAAGAAGTAGGTTGTGTGGCCCAGGAGCGTTATTACCTATAATGTAGCTGTGATTTCTTTCTACGCAAACATGTATGCTCACGAACGTTTAGTGTGGCGCCGAACTCAATTAAGCGGTTCTTGAAGTCTGCGTGTGCGGGAGGTGGATAGAATTTGTGTTGTATCTAGCAAGCGAGGTCGTCAGGAGTGACACGTCAGTGAATGAAATCCAAGTGGTTGCAAGCCGAGGCGGGGTTCGAGAATACACGAACTTATCAAAGTATTGTTTTGTTGCCTCATAATGTTGTGTCCTCCCGATCTAGTTCTTCAACTGGTGCATTAAGCCATAATAAACCATGGACATGTATGGAGCCTTTATGTTGCCATTCATACCGCAATGAGATGAGGGAACATAAGTATTAGATATGTAGTTTGGGAAAAACTTTGAAATAAGTAGATTTGATTACCTGCACCAAAAGTCTACTACTCCAGTTCCTTTTGCAATATTTCTTCCCGAAATATTGTGAATTTATGATGCGGTATGTTGATACTCGATGAGGTTAGAGACAATGTTAAATGTTCTCCAATGTTGTGTGGCTCGAGGATCTGTTGGGCATTCACCGGCATAATATTGTGGAGATCTGGCCATTTAGTGTCCATGAAGACACTTAGAGTGAAGAATAAGGTTGGTGTCCCCAATTGTTCCACCATCTTTGAAAGCTCGATTCTACTTTTTGCCCGAATGAACGTGTCCCTCGAAGGCTCGATCCAAAGCATTAAGCTATCGGGAGGTTGTCTTTGGGGCATTCCAGTAGTTGTCTTCGCAGCTCTCTAATTGTTGGAGGGATTCAGTTCGGTGTTACTGTTTCATAAAATCTGCTGCCATGGACTAGCTTCGTGTCGCATTATGAGGTTTAGAAGGAAGTAATGAAATCTTGGTGGGAACAGAAGCACCCATCATGGTAATGCATCAAATGAAGTGAGTATTCATGCATCAAAACTTCTTTAATGCGGGTTGTTACCACATTGCTTTTCTATCGAAATAAAGTTGGGAAAGCCATTGAGAACAGACCTTAGTATTATATTCATTTATTAGAAAAATCCCAAGCTCGCCATGGCATGGTAAATGGAGTGTTACCATCGTGGTTGAGTAAGAACTCGATTTCCTCTTCTTACATTCTTGTATTATGAGGTGTTGGCACGAAAGACGATGAGTGTTCATATGTTTCATCAAAGTGGGTGGGAACACCACTACCATGAGTTGTAGAGCAAGTTTGCATTTGGGGCAATTCCATTGTGGCTTTGTTGAGAGATGAGGAAACATTTGACGACTCGGATGGTAGTGAGGAAAGGGTGTCATCATCGATTAAGACATCTTTGTAATAGGGATTGTGTTGGATTTTATATTGCAAAGCTGCACAAACACGAGATCTACCGATGTAGGAATCATAATTTTTAAAATTAGATCCTTCCCTTTGTATGAGAACTATGTCCAAATCTCTAAGGAGGCGGGGTAGGGTCTTTCTTATTGAAGTAATGTTTTGCGGGAAGCTTATGGTGTGTCTGAGTATTTGTATACCCGCCACGTACTTGGAGACTTGCATGAATGGATTAACTCGTGTGATAAGCATCTCCTTGATTTGGGTTAAAGACACAAGAAATGATAGGCTATTTTTAGGGTCCATGTTGTTCCATGAAGAGAAGTGGTGGAATTTTTTTCACTTTTGCATCTATTACACGAGGGAAAGCCTTGAAGGAAATTGTTTTAATTCTTGGGTAATTTTCCAAACAGTTGAGCAAGTTTGGATGTTCTAAAAAATCTATTCTTTTGCAAAACCGACGTTGGGATTCTAAATTCAGCGAAGAGAGCGGGGATATGGGAAATATCTATGTATTGGAAGGGTGGGGTGTTTTGTTTCATTCGTTTGTGGATTGCGAGGTGGAAAGCGATCAAGGAGAGAGAAACGGTTTTATATGTGGGATGCAATCGAAGAGAGGTCGGATTTTGAGATAGTTTCATGTGGCATCCTAGACATTTAGGGAAAGTGACAGTTGTTAGCAAAGATGGGTTCATACAGAAGGAAGTGGTATGCTCTTGAAAGTTTTTCCCATGGAAGTTACATGCGGAATGTTGGTTGGAAATTCTTGATGTAGTTGTATTTGATGGCAAGATTGGAATGTCGGGGATCGTAGGTTGTTGGTTGTTGTAAGTTGAAAGATATTAGAGATTTTCATTGTTCTATGATCTAATTTACGATGTCATTGCTCAATAGTTATGTGTACTTTATTTTTTACGTAGTTCTCTCTTCGTTGGGCTCGTTTTGCAGGAGTCGACATGATTGCGAAGTCACAGGATTATGGAGTACCACTTGTTGGATAAAGATCATTTTGGGTTAGCAAGGAATGATACATAGTTTGATGACAAACAAATGCAAAAATAAGTGAAAATGTAAAACTAAATTCAATTGTAATGCATGTGGAGTTCCAATGGGAAATACACATAAGAGGTAACAATTTGAGTTTTGAGAAACTACTTTTTTTATTAAGGAAAAGAGTATTAGATATATAGAAACATACAATGTGTTCACATACTACAAAAGGATGTAAATACGTACATAACAAAATTGCATTTTTTTATATTTATTTTCTTAAAAGTACTAACAATCCGCATAATAGAAGGAGACAATAGTATGTCAGTGTATAAGGGAATTCAACAGTTTTCTTTTGAAGCAGGGAAAAAAGTGAAACATAGATATGAAATAAGAAACATAGCAGTGATAGTTCAAACTATAGAATGGGATGAGTGAGGGTGTAATGTTTGAAGGGGCGGGTCGGTTGGAAATCCTTGCGTAAAGGTTATGGAGGAGTTGCACTATTTTCTACTTTCTTTGAACGAGGATGACACATTTCAATCATGTTGTTTTCACAATATGTCTCTATTTTCAGGTGAAAGTGTGAAGCGGTATTCGTTCTCGATGACATTACTTATAATTTCACTAGTTAGCATCTTCATCTATAGACAATATATGGAGGTCACTAAATGCTCTGACACCCATGATTAACTCAATATCTCATCAAAAGCGATGGCTCGATTGAAGTTCTCTGTTGGGTCATTTAGATCGATTACGAGTGCATATCTATAATCATAGGTTTTGAACTTGTTTGTTACTGACTCGAACATAACCATGAACCATTACCACTCTCTCTCACCTTTTTCCTGTATTTTTTTCACCTTTTAGAGAGGACATGCCTTGTAGAAAAAGTTTTCCATGTTGATATTTGTGATTTCTATAGAAACCATGGCCCATTCATTTCTCTCTGTGTTCCCCATATGTAGTACCTCCGAAATTGTCGTTTACAGAGGTCGGGGATTTTGGAGGCCCAAAATTGGCTTGTGATAGAGGGTGCCAGAAGGGAGTAGTCATCGGAATCAACCCAGCCATGAAGTGTATTTGTTTCTAAAATTTGAGGTTGACGTAACATTTGGTTCTTGAAATAGCAGATTCCACTTGAGGCTTCCATTTAAACTGGAGACATGGGCAACTTTCAAGGTGAGGGACCGAAGAGCGGTATAGAAAGCATGTCTTCAAGTTCATTGCTTATATCATCTAAGTGTTGTCCCCACAATGTGACACTTACACTTTGAAACCCGACATGTCCTTTAAGCTGCAGTGTTCTTCTCTTTGTTTTAGACTTGTCATGCCTGAAAAATTGTTGAGCATGGTGACATCGTAACAACAATGCCAATCAAATCAACTGTAGAACCTTCGCTTGCAGGTAATTCCTTGATTTTGGTGAAGTGAAAGTTATGGGAAGGTATTGTATCTTCATTTTCTATGAGTGGAGATATGGTTGAGGAAGGTTGCAGGAAAATCTCAAAGCATTGTTCAAATGGTTGTAACATAGCTTTGCATCAACAATCCTCACAATCCTCCCATTGGAAATTGTATATAGCTTCACATTCTCAATCTACTCATAGAATGCTTCCGCGGCCTCATTGAAACAAGTGATGTGGATTTCCCCTCCTTCTTGAGCAACAAAATCAAACCAAACACGGATCCATTTCCCCTTGCATTGTGATATTGGCGAAGGGTTGTTTTTGCTAGGGCACGACCCTCTACGGACCACATGCACATAGATGTATTCAAAGCACTTATTTTAGTTGGTGTTCTCACAAAATATTTGTTAACCCGGTTTGCACTTGCATCTATTTGTGGAAACTGGCTGTGTTCGAGAGCATTTGTTGGTAGTCGGATTAGAGCACCGATTAGAAAATGTGTTTCAAACAACAACATCCATTTCAATGATAAGAACAATCTCTTTATGATGGAAAAGAAAAACATGATAGAATTAGAACTGAGCAATGGATGGAAAAAACAAACAGAAAGAAATTTTAATTGATATAGGGAGTTTATGTACATTGGTAATTGAGCAAGAGATGAATCTTACAGTTCACTTTTGATCATTCTAACGAGGGATTTGTGTAAGCACACAATGGAGCCTTCTTGTATTGATTTTTGGTTACACGACTTGTAAATTTGGAGGGTAGAAGTCTTTCTCTGAAAATGTATCCCATTTGAAAGGTCAACACGATGTTGGGCTCTCGTGTTGAGAATGGACCTTAGAGAGCTCAAGTGCAGTATCTGAAATGTGGGGTCAACATTGGAACCGCCCTCAATCAATTGAGAAATGCCTCCGTGTGTCAAATTTATTTCCATGGCAATTAAAAGATGCTCGAGATTGTGGGAATTCTGCAAATATGTGGTGGAAAATGTAAACTTGTAGGGTAGTCAATCATGAAATGAAGGATTTGTTTAGGAAATCATGCATTTGTAAAGAATGAGAACCTTTAAAGTTGGCTTCCTTATTATTTTATATTTTCTAAAAAGTGCAAACATGAAGTCTAATCCTTTAACAATTCAATATGCAAAAAAGTGATATAATGTACAAAGCTTTGGTTGAAAACAACTAAAATTTGTATGGTTGTTTGTCGAATTTTAAAACTATATGTATTTGTGTGCAAATATTATGAAGTACACATTAAAAATGTGTCGTTGGTTTACATAAAGAAGCAAGCAATTATATAAAGGAAAGATATAATGAATAACACATTAAAATGCATTATTGTTGTTGTTGTTTGTTGAAAAATTAGATTACGTGCTCCATATGTTCTGCCACAATATATACATGCATTTATTTGAAATGAATTACAAATTATTATGTTAAGCAAATAGAATGGAAAACAATAAGAACAATATGTACACTTGAAGTGAGAAGACTATAGGTATTTGTATGGAAACACAATGATAAAGAAATTAGGAAAGCATAGTTGTTGGATAACAAAAAATGAACATGTGTTTGATAAGTTTGATTCTCTATCGGATATATACTGCCACAATACATACATGGAATATTTGGAATGAGTTACAGTTTATTTCAAAAATACTTATAAACAAACACTTATAAACTAACCACTATAAGCTATTTCTTAAAATCAAATTTCTTGCTTTTTGCTTGTGTAATTTTCTTTGCACGTTTCTTGTAGTTTTGTCCAGTTGCAGATGCCTCGATTGGAATTCCCATTCTCCTTAATTTGTGGGTGGTTCATATTTTAGTGCATCTTCGTTCGAATCATAAATCAAGCAGAAGCCTCGTGAATGATCTCCAATCGTTCGAATTTTGGAGAGAAAAATTGGGGATGTTGGCATTAGGTGGAGGATCTCTTATCATTTCAGCTATCACTGTTTTAGGTGGTTTCGGTTGCCTGCAATGCAAAACATTAACAACACATTGAATACGCTTAAAATTTTCCTCCCTTTGCAAGTGAGGCGTAGTTAATGTCAATCCCGTTGTGGGGAGGGGAATTGTGTTTCTAGTCTACATCATATTAAACTAGGAGAGGGAAAATAAGTATGTTAGTCCACCAAGATGTTCTTAGGTATGACGGGTAACTTTAAAAGCCTTGTCATTGATTAGTCTAACATCCAACTTGGGATGCTTCAAAATGGCCTCATTGGGGAATGAGCCCCTCAACACATAATGAATCCTGTCATTGACAAATATAAATGGAATAATCCAAACCAAATAACATGAAAACTATATACAATAATTTTTTAGTCCATAACATGCAACAAATAGAACAATTTAATAAATACTTCAATCAATATTGAAACCCACCTGAAGTTCGTCTAGAGACAACACTCTTTTCTTTACCATCAGAGAAATAGAATCACAACTATCCTGCAAAAAAATGAAATAGGAAGTTAATAAAACTAAATGTATTTGCGAATTCAAAAGGAGGGACTCCTCCATTAAGATTAATCTCTATTTTCAATTTCATTCTTAGTTGTAATACAACAAAACCAAAAAGATTATAAATAGTTATTAAAAACTGTATATTAGTAGAGGCCATACATAAGAAGATAATAAATTGTATTTTTTTTATTATGGTTTAGAAGAAATTGCACAAAGGTTTCTCTACAAAAATAATATTTCCCCATTTAATTTTTGAGATTTAGTTTACATCCATAAACTTGAAATTCACCTAATTAGCACAATATGATTAGGAGTAGAAAGAAAAAATTGTCATTCAATCTACTCCGTTAGTTACAAATTATCATGATATACACCCTATTATTTTCAAATTAGTGCAGCTTCCACTTTGTGCATAGCTGGCAGTGAGATATTTCTCTAATAAAGTGGGTAAAATATATATTTCAAATGGCAGGTTGCATAATCAGAGACCATCGATGATCAATTATATTTTTCTTATTAATGATTTCATATGCTTCATTGGTTTCAGATACACGTGGGAGAATTCCAATCTAAGAAAAAGTGTGAAGTTGAGGGACCTTTAAAAAAGAATGAAGTTGTGGAATTTCTTGGTTGATATTGAAGATGTTGTGAGATTTCTCCCCATTGATGTAGTATAAGAAATAAGGAAAGACTGCACGCTGGCACTTAGGTGTGCTAAATGTCTTAGGAGTAATATCTCCAAACAAGAATGGTCTACTTGAAAGAGGCTGAATGACAATATGAATATAGTTGTCACCGAGGCAGATAAGGGTAATGGTATTAGAGTAGTTTAATGAGCTATTAGAGAAAAACTAAACTTCTACCTTGTTTTTCAATCATTTTCTACACTCACAACATTCCATAAGGCAAAGAAGAAACTTGACCTCTTAAAGACACGGTAAAGACCACTTGTCCAGATTTATGGGAGGTAGAAATATTTACAGTAAGTTATAGATAAACAACAAATTGACAAAAGATTATCATAAATGTTTCAAAATTTGTTGTTTTAATATCTTTCTTGGTTTTTGACAGATAGATGAACTCGTGCTTTGACCATATTGCCATGTAATTTCATTTTTGTTTCATTCATGCCCCTGCCATGTTTTTATCTCTTCTAACTACCAAGCAAAATTATAGAATATCTTAAAACAACAAGCCTTCAATGGGTTCTCATGCTTCATGTTTACTTCATTCTTCTATACTCTAGGAACTTGCTTTTAGTCAGAGACTCACAAGTATGAATTGTACAAAGGATCTCATACATCTGTCTGATTGAGGCTACCAATGAGTTTTTCAAGGCAGATGATTCCCAATTATGGAAGAGTATGAGGGTCTAAAGATTGTTCTTTAGGCATGGTGTTGGAAAAATTTGAGCAGGTCATCCTTACAGATACAATTACTCTCTTTGAGACAACAGTTCTATGTTGGGCAGGGATTTGAGAGGAGGCCATGACTTCTTCAGAGGGGAGGTTCAGTTCTTTCACTCAATCAAAGTACGACATGTAAGAGCACAAAAAGGAATGAGAGAGTGCAACAAAAGGAGAACATATATTTGTAAATACAAAGATGTAGAGGCACTTTTGCAACCATGATTTAGCCTCTCAATGTCCTCTATCTTTTCATTTAGAAAAATTTCCCGGTAATATACCACACCTTTTATAATTCCCTCTACATGTGGAATTTTGTCTGTAACAGTAGCTCATTGTTCCTATCTACACATGTAATCCTTACACAAATTTTACTACCACCCTAAAATCCTCAAAACTTTAATGCCTCAATGTATCAATACTAATGACATGTACTTTATTAAAAATATAATCTTGACAACACATCATTTGAATAAAACTTTCCTTGGCTCCTGGAGTCAGAAATATTTTAATAGATGCTCAAGTATCTGTTTTTGGTAGGTTGAAGACTGCTTCGATGGGTAGGCATAATCAATAGTCGTGGCCTCTCTTGCACAACATAGTTAATCTCCAAATTGTACTTTACAGAGGCTCAAATGCATTGGCTTCCATGACCATACGAATAAGGCATGTGCAAGTGTTTCAGTATGCATGGCTCTAAGTTGCTAACAGTCTTACCATAGCCATTCCTATGCCTTTTTCATTGCTTCTAATCGCCTTCCAAGGCATTTTAACCTTCCTAATATCCAATACTGGTTCTGAACTATTACAAGTGACTATCAAAAGACTTTGAATATTGTTTAAGGGAGTTAGGTTGTTTAATTTTAGTGTTGTTATTGTTTAAGGGACTTTGAAATCTATTATCCACTGAAATCAACAACTACATTATAAAAGACTTTAATAACACATGTAAAAAGGAATTTATTGTCCATCGATAATTGAATAAAAAAGTGCAATACTTTGACAGTTGAATGCAGATGTTGGAATTGTGAAAACAAATAATTTGTGCTCCTGTAGATCTTAACTGTCGCTACATGATTTGCATATCTATATCTTTTACATCATGCAATGCCGGATCTATGGCCTTCTAGGGTTGAAAGTTGAGAGATGATGTTCCTGGGATACATCCCTGTTGCCTTGGACTTCTCGGAGATTGCAATTGAAGGAGCTATAGTCTTGGTAGGTCTTGAGCTAGACTCTTGGTAGGTCTTCAGCTAGGCCATAGTGGCAAAAAAATTCCTATACAAAATTACATCCTTTTTGACATTGATTACAACACTTATGAGAATTACAAAATTATTTGGACCTCTTGCCTCACCGCTAGCATGGTGAAAGAGATGTTTCTAGACAAGCTTTGTGGATTGGACTGTCGCATGGAGGTTATTAGGAATCTAGAAGAATGTGTAACAAAAAAAGCGTAAAATACCAATGGAAAAAAATAAAACATATAAATAACTTACAAGGTAGAACGTGAAAGTAGGAAATCTGGGTGATCTTCCGTAACCAAATCTGGTGATTTTCCGTCTCAATCATCCTCTTATGTATTCTTAAACAATCAAATATGCTATCAATACAATTATGTTAAAAATAGTCACTTTTAAAAATAGCGTCCATTCGAATACAAAATTGCATCCTTTTGACATTGATTACACTTGCTTGCTGAGAATTATAGAATTACAAAATTATTTGGACCTCTTGCTTCACTGTAGCATGGTGAAAGAGACGTTTAAGACATGCTTTGTGGATTGGACTGTCGCATGGAGGTTATTAGCAATCTAGAAGAATGTGTAACAAAAAAGCGTAAAATACCAATGGAAAAATAAAGCATACAAATAACTTACAGAGAACATAAAACATGCAGAAATATGGGTGATCTTCCGTAACCAAATGGGGTGATGTTCCGTCTCAATCAATTATGTTTGATTCTTAAACAATCAAATACGTTATCAATACAATTATGTTAAAAATAGCGTCCACAATACAAAAATTGCATCCTTGTTGACATTGATTACAACTTGCTAGAGAATTATTTCGACCTCTTGCTTACAACTAGCATGGTGAAAGAGACGTTTAAGACATGCTTTGTGGATTGGACTGCATGGAGGTTATTAGCAATCTAGAAGAATGTGTAACAAAAAAGCGTAAAATACCAATGGAAAAAATAAAGCATACAAATAACTTACAAAAGTAGAACATAAAACATGCGAAATATGGGTGATCTTCCGTAACCAAATATGTTCCGTCTCAATCTGCCTCGTTATGTATTCTTAAACAATCAAATACGCTATCAATACAATTATGTTAAAAATAGCGTCCATCAATACAAAATTGCATCCTTTTTGACATTGATTACAACTTGCTACTGCAATTCTGCACATAATTATTTGGACCTCTTGCTTACAACTAGCATGGTGAAAGAGACGTTTAAGACATGCTTTGTGGATTGGACTGTCGCATGGAGGTTATTAGCAATCTAGAAGAATGTGTAACAAAAAAAGCGTAAAATACCAATGGAAAAATAAAGCATACAAATAACTTACAGTAGAACATAAAACATGCAGAAATATGGGTGATCTTCCGTAACCAAATCTGGGTGATGTTCCGTCTCAATCTGCCTCTATTCTGTATTCTTAAACAATCAAATACGCTATCAATACAATTACGTTAAAAATAGTCACTTTTAAAAATAGCGCCCGTCAAAACAATTAAAAATAGTAACTATTAAAAATAGCTGGAAACGTCCAAACAACTGTCAAAATAAAACACATTGGAAAAATGTCCGGGAGGCCGTCAATTTTAACACATCGCGAGAAGCGTCCCTGAGGTCCTTTACCATAGGGGAATGCCTTTGGCGTAATCAAATCATAAACTGTAAGGTTGAATGAACTAGTTATTTCTACGAGAACAATAGTAGGTCTCGAGTATACCATAATTGTAAATGGAATAACACCACGGATTTATAAATAATATAGCATATGAATCGTGTGCATTGAAGTTTCAAGGAAATATAAATTCCAATATATAGGATATAATGACAAGTATATTTACTTGCAATACTCCATTATAGAGCAACATGAAATTGTGGAAAATCTCGGCCATGGTGCGGGCATCTTCGATGCTTGCAAACAAGTCACAAGTGATAACAAAAGTATGAGAGGATACACAGTCACATCCTGTTTAGCCCACCTGTACTGATCCATGTGATGCCTCATGGTTGAATCCATTCACCTTATAAATTTGTGCAGAGCCTCCTCTCCCAAAAACATCATCAGTATTTTCCTCTTCGTCTCCCACAGTAGTTATGATAGAGCTTCCAAAGAAACTTGGGATAGAAGACGACCACACACTCTGCATTGATTTATTTTCGTTGGCGAACTCAAACGGTTTCCGTCTAGGCCAAAGAACACCACGATGGGATGGCTAAAGATGTCGCCATATTTTTTTACGCAAGTGTCGAAAAACACACAGTGAAGACACCACCTCGGCCATGGATCGACACGGCCACAATCTCCAAACAACTCGCGTGATGCTCCCCTCTACTCCAAGCTCGTCAAACATCTTAAGCTTATCTAAAACATAATACACATTATCTAAATTTGTCTATCTCTTAAATGTAAAATCTGAATTGTACCATCCCTTCTAGTACATTTACGTGGTTTTGAAATTAACTAGCAATTAGGACGCCGAGAGGGCTTCAATTTTATGTGTATAATTTTACTCAAAGAACAATTCCAGACTTAGATAAAGTTGTAGAGAGTTTCTTCTCGTCGTATGAGTTAACACCGCGGTCACTCGATGTTCTTCGGCACTCCTCCAAAGCAAGGGCACCAAAGAATGGTTATTTGTCATTTAAAGGATGTGGAGTCAAAGAATAATAAATATATATGACTTACAAAATATCTAAAATCCGACAACTGCACTTGTAAAGTTAAGCCACCGGGATTTGACACTTTCCAAGAAGGTTTATTGTATGGTGTCGTTCATGACTCCACACTTATTTTCAAAAGGGTTGTTTTTAGTAATAAGAAGGATGGTGGACCACAAAGACCAAACTGGATTGTCGGTGGTTTCAAATATAAATGAGGCAATGAATTTGTCATTTAGATTTTATTGATTTAATATATGCCTTCCTATAGACAAGTTTCTTTATAAATGTCTTCTCACTCGTCATCATAGTCTTAATATTTTATTTCATAATTTTTTTTTTTTTTTTTTTGAAAAAAACCATATTAGCTTGTTAATTTTATCCTTGTAATTTTTTTATTATCATGTTGAAGGTGTCCCCCTATGGGAAAGGCCCTTCCGGGACGGAGCGTTTCGAGACTATGTTAAATTTGACGTCCGTCTAGAGGTTTTTACACACGATTAAATTTGGCGGGTATTTTCCTTTTTTCCGTTTTTGTACTTATCTTTTCTCGGTCATCTCCAAAGTGATTATCATCCGATATGTTTTGGATTATGGCTTAAGATAGAAAAAGATTCAATCATCAAGTTTTGTTCAACCATTATCTTTTGCATTGGCTCAGGAGAATTGACTTTGTACCATATAGATGACCCCATTACTTGTTGTTTGGTAATTTGGTGGCCACGGTCACCATCTTTACTCTTATCGGCTACCTTTTTTAATAAGAAAATTTGGATGATGACCTACCTCTGCTCTTTCAAACCTTTTATCGGTAGTATGGAAGACAATTTAGCAGATGACCACCTTTACTCTTACAAAGCAACTGTTTTAATAAGATAATTTGGGCGATGACCTACCTCTGCTCTTTCAAACCTTTTATCATAGTAGTGTGGAAGACAATTTAGCGAGTTGAATGTTAGTTTGTTTTTTGGTTGTACTGTGTTCTCACTTCTCGTATCCCTTTGTTTCACGATATTTCTTGTTGGTTGATAATTCTAGGCTCTTTTTTTTTACACTTGCACTGTGCCCTGCTTCAAAGAAGAATGAAATGTTGGTTTTAGTTTGCTCCAATTGATTTTTTATTCTATTGACCTAATTTATCTTCCACCAACCAATGGTTAACTTCAAAACAATGTTATTTCCAACGAGTGCATGCGATTAAATGAACATCAATTTGTCAAAACCTTTCAGTGTCAAGCCAACTCATCCTCCAACATCCTCCAGCTTTAAACAAGAGATTCAAAACAAGGCATGTATATTGTTTGATGCCTAAGATGCTCTAGGTGAGATGTGGTTCTATTTGATGATGCATAATTATGATATCTTCTATTCTAAATATTCGGGACAACTGCAATACTTGTTTGGCTTCTTGCCTTACAACTTACACCTCTTTATGCTTCCATCAACTGCTATGTTGTCTCTTGATTGCGATGATTGCAGGATATGGACAAATGGTTTTGTTGAAAATGCCTTCAAACCTTTTAGAAAAATGCACTTGGTAGGTTTAAATCCACACTCCACAATCTTTGTTGCTATCTTCCCAGCCTTTGCCAAAATGGGAGATGAACAACACGTGGAGATCCATCAAAGCATAATGGAAACCTTTTTTTTAGATGTATTGGCAAGTGCCCTGGTAGACATGTATGCAAACTCATTATGGGCTGCCAGCATTATATATTGCAGGCATTTTGCTAGTGTAACATGTGGAACTTATAATTACAATACCCCTAAGTCTAACTGTGAGAGGCATGATTGTAAACAAAATCCTTGAATGAGATTATAGTTATTCTTAAAAATATTTTGAATGCTTTGTTTAGATTTTAGATTTTTATTTATTTTATGTGCTTTATTTCTTATCTCTTTTTAGAATTCTTTTCTGGTACGTGTAGTGGAGTTCTAAGTCTAATTAGGTGAGCAAACGCTATAGAAAAACCAATTTAGTATAGTTCTTCAAAACCGGGCCATACCAATTGTTCTCATAGTCTTATAACTTCAAGCCCATATTGTCCTCTACAGGGTTCTCTAGATCAAGATGTGCACATGTTTTTTTTGCTTTATCCTTTCAGCTGGTAAGGCTCGGAGCTCAAACACTAATTTGTGCTTATTAGGATGCCTAAGAGTGCCTAAGGTGAAAGGAAAATTTCTTCAGCGAGAGAATATGCACTAGTCACCATTAGCAAGTGATCCTTGTAATCCTAGGATTGTGCCTAATTGCAAGAGAATCACCCCAATATTAGCCACTTCCATTTGATGCCATCATTTATCATCCAATTTCCATTCAATGTGATCAGTCATCTAGAATGTAATGCTTTGTGCTTACTGATGAATGAGCATGAACATAATATTAACTTATGTTTATAACACATCGAGTTGTTTGCCCATCTCTTTTTGAAATGTAACTTATTTTTTTTGGCCACAATACCATTTTCTAAGAAAGCCTACAATGTCATTTTTTTGTCATGGATTATAATCTCTCACACATTTGGCTTCATTTTCTTACAAGTAATCTATTTATTTGTGTTTTCAAAGGATTGGACTTATTATACTATAGCATATTTTGGAAATGAATACCAATTGAATTTGTTTTGTAAAAAAAAAAAACTCAATGTCCACAATAAAGAATGAAAGGCATGGGAATTTGTTTTTACAAAATATTTTAGCAATGTGTGTAAGATTACACTCTTCAATCTTTCCTTTATTTAAGAATAATTATAGTTATAATTGGTTCTCAACTTCAAAAATCATGTTGGGACATAATGGCATATGGACAATCCTAGATGTGAATCAATTTCCTGTTACCATTTGCATTTCCAAATAATTTACAATGCGCTCATTATAATAAAAAAATAGATAGTGTCTCCAAAGATGGGGTTGGAAGTCTCACTCTACTATTTTTCCCATGTAAACAATTAGTTTTGGATGTTACTTATAAGATTGGAGCTGAAAATATATGTAGTTAAAATGGTATTCATTGCTCCCCACTTTTGTAGTAAAGATTTTAATTTTTGTTATTAATCGTAATTTGTAATTGCATAAGATCGCATATCCTAAATTAATTATGATTAGCCAACATGTTTTAAAGGTGGGAATGTATTCTCAAAAAAAGGCTATAAAAGTTGCCAAATACCAAAAGTACCCGAATCATGTTGGAAACCAAAATCACCCCACAAAAAAAAAAACTAGAATTATGTTGGGAAGCCACAATCACCCTACCAAATAAATCACTTGCACCAAGCCTAAAAATCTTTGCCGAGAAAAATACACTATAGTCTAAGAAACAAAGAATATATGAGAGTATATTCTAAGAAACAAAGAATATATGAGTGTATATTCTAAGAAACAAAGAAGCTTGTAGGTTTTCTCTAGATAAAAATTCAGCAGATAAACAAGCATCAACATGGGGAGTGACTGAACCGATAACAGAAAATTTTAGCTCTTAGATGTTCACCTGCCACATTTTTAGTTGCTTTAGCACTTTTTTTGTTTTTCCTTGATCCGTATGACATTTCTAGTGATAGGAATTTGAAAAATAAAGGGATTACTGTTGCTTTATCCTCTGTGTTGGAAATCACCACCTTTATAATGTACAAATTAGCTCATCCACGACTTATGGTCTTATAATTCTAATGTCTAATACAGAAGATATTGCATAGGACGATTTTGGCCCATCTAAGCTTGATTATGAGGTAGTGGCTTACCTCAATACAAAGGCAAAACCTTCTTTTTATGGAACCACACATCCCTCAGTTTCTAGAGTTATTTTGTTCTATATGTGAAATGTTCCATATAAGACTCATTTCTGGTCGATTTTTGCAATACTTAGAAGTTTAGTCAGAAACTCTTGATATACATGCTAGAAATCAGGAGCATCTCCATCTTACAAGCTTGACGATTTCAAACAAAATTACAACTCAGAATCCTTTCCACGGGATAGATCCTATGTACCTCTTTCCACATCCAAAGTGTCACTGGTTTAACAGATTCCCAATATGAATGGGCTTTTATCTATCAAAGCTTTGGGATTTGATATTTTTCTTGAATTGTATTATATCTTGCGCTGGTGTTATGATTCCATTACATAGATATAGGATCAAGTATTGTTTTGTTTTTGGCATTGTCTCTAATTACTTGTAATTAGTCTTTGAGATTAAATGTTATTTATTGAGGTTGTTTGAGATTTATAAAGCCTAGATCTCAAATCCTAGATTTCCCAATCATAGTTAGGTGGATGAGAATATAACTAGTCACTTGTGTTCAT
This sequence comes from Taxus wallichiana var. yunnanensis, assembly GCA_018340775.1. Lineage (NCBI taxonomy): Eukaryota > Viridiplantae > Streptophyta > Pinopsida > Cupressales > Taxaceae > Taxus > Taxus wallichiana. The sequence continues at coordinate 520,027,175 of CM031239.1, forward strand.
TTTTTATTATATTGGTATAGAAATTGGAAGGATCTATGGATAGGTCTTCATTCAATTTGTCATTTATGATTCTTAAAATTCTACCTTGTAAATGTTTCAACATTCAACATCTCTGCATCCATAATCCACACACCCTCCCTCCGTATTCCAATCAAAGAAAGGAAACCCCTTAAAGGCAACACATTATCATCTTTTCAAGAGTCGCTGAAATAGATAGAATATGTTCTTATTGATGTAATGAGTTTCATCAGCCCAAAGTTGCTAAGAAACATTGATAGTAGGTTACACGAAGCTTTCCCACACTCAAAAACATCTGAATTTGGGAACAAATCAATCATCCTCCTTGGTGACCTCAGCCAATTACCACCGGTTTTGGACAGTCCTCTTTATGCAAGTAATTCCTATGGAGCCAACCTTTGGAAGGGATTCAATTCTTCCATTACATTGTAAACAATATTTTGGCAACAAGGAACAACCAATGCATGAGTTTCATTCCAGAATTTACTACTCCACATGCGAGATTCAACCCTCTTATTGAGGACTAGGAACCGTTAGTGCAAATCTATAGCACCCCTAAATGAATTTAAGATCTGCGGTTCAGAATTGGGTCATTTAGTGTGACTACACAACATTGAGTTTTCTCCAAGGTGTGGGACCTTGCAAGGTGAGAAAACTCTCCAGAGAAAGCTGGTTCTTACCCCTCTATTTAGGTGTATGCATGAATTTTTGTAGAGGTTCTGATTCAAAACTCTTACTCTAAAATTTCCAAGGAGACAGGGTTGAAAGAAGCATGGAAAAAGAAAACAAAACTAAGCTAAAATAGTGATACACCAAAGGAGTGATGAAATTTTGTCTTGAAAATAATAGACACAGATCATGAGGATGCAACATCAATACATGCACAAATTTTCCAAAATACAATGAAAGATCAGAAGGAAACAAACCAATGCAAGAGAGGATTGGAAAATCAATCACAGAGCATGTATTGTCAGTTCCAGAATCGATACAATACATTGCAATAGAAAAGAAGGAAAAAATGAGCTACAATTTCCATGGGAGGTCTGAAACTCCTCAAATCCACCTGCTAAGGAGAAAGGAAGAGCTTGCAAGAAGCAAGAAACGTTCAACCCTTTACAAATGAGCCAAAACTAGCTTTTAATGGTGAAGCAGAACGAAGGAAAAGAAAAACACAAGAAAATTGATTTATGAGCTCAACCACCAATCAAATCCCTTCAATTTTTCCTACATAGAGATGGGCTTCATGGACAAACCCATACGCTGAAGTACATTGCTTTGCAGATCCAAAAACGACCCATACTTCATTAATTTTGGTAGTTGAATGTTAGTTCTATATTTTTATGCCGAGATGTTTTCTCATTTTTCTCCCACCAACCTCCACCAATAAAATAAATTGAATAGTACATCATGTGTAGAAATTCAACATCTTTCCAATGATATAAAGAACGTGAAAATATGAGCTCGGATCGAAAGTTATGCCCCTTTGAAGATTTAGGGCAAAAATGGCAATTTTAGGGCAAAATTTGGGTTGGCGGGCCGAAACTTGAAAATTTTCCTCTTTTTTGAATTTGGGAAAATTTCCCCAAAAAAATCCACGCCCCACCACCCCGCTACCACATGTCACCCTCTGGCTGATCCGCGGGCCTCAGGATCACTTTCTGCCCTTTTGCGCAATTGGGAAATTTTTCCCAAAATTCTTCATTGGCCCGACCTCTCCGCCAACGACAGGACACGTGGCGGCTTCAAAATGATCTGCGGGCCTTCGGGCCAAAATTTTCCTTTGTGCCCCTTGATCAAAATGTCAAAAATCTAAAATCCCCTCGACCCCGCCGCTCCACCCTGCCACATGGCATCTTTTCACTAGCTGCGGGCATGTCTAGGAAAAATTCCCCAAAAAACTCTGCCGAGCCATAACTCGAAAATTACAAGGAGTTAGGAGGAAAATTTTACCTTTCTAGAAAGGTGAGAAAATTCTCTATCTAATGAAGCTAGTTCTAGAAACCTTTGAGTGCCTGAAATGTGTAAAATTTGATATTGAAGCACAAGGAAGGAAAGAAAGAAGGCAAGTTAGCCAAAATAAGCAGGGGGCTTATTTTGGATAACAATTTTGGTGACTCAGAGGGGTCATCTACCTGCTGGATGAAGTGACCAACTGCATGAAGCAATCCATTGGGCAATGGAGTAATGAAATTAATTGCTTGTTACTCTCAATTCATTAGACAATCTCAAGATGAAGATTGTGAGAGGAGAAAATTACTCGACTGGAACATGATTTGCAAAAAGATGTATCCTTGGGAAACAAAACTGTGCAAGGCACTTAGGGAAATGTAAATCTAATCTACAACAACAATGTGCATCAAGCACTTGGAGGAATGAAAATCTAAGCTAATATGTACAAGGTGAGAAGTTTCCTCTTCAGTAGCAATGTTTTAGATGGATTCCATTAATTGAATCTATAGTTCCTCACCATCCAATGTAGACAATTGGAAGGCATTATCTTTTTTGCATTTTCGACTATGTAGGGACCACTCCAAATGGCATTGTTAGTGCAAATTCACAAAGACCCACAAAATGACCTATGGATCGGCTTTTCTAAGGCAATGTCATTTGGTGTGAATGCACAACATGGAATCTTTTCCCCAAGTGTGGGACTTGCAAAAATGGGAAAAAAACTCTCCAGTTAAAGGTTTGTTCCTCTACTCCTCGATTAGATGTATAGATGAAATTGCGGGTTTAACTCAAAATCCTACTCTAATTCTCGCCAAGGAGACAAGGATAGAAGAGAGAAAAGAAGATAAAACTAAACTAACAAGGTGATACACCAAAGGAGTGGTGGACATCTATTTATGTAGATTGACACAGATTATAAAAATACAACACAAATCATGCAAAAATTGCTAAAATTGTAATGAAGGATCAGGATAGAGCAAACAACACAAGAAAGGATTGAAAATTCATTCACGAGCTTGCATTTTTAAATAAAGTGCATTACAATAGCAAGGAGGTAGAAAACATGTTGCAGTCCTAAAAAGTGTTTGATATTCCATAAATCCACTTGCCAGGGTGAAGGAGGGAGCCTGCAGAACATAAAAATGTCCAACCCTTTACAAATGAGCCAAATCGGCTTTTAACAATGAAATCCAGAGTTCAGAAGGAGAAATGTAGGAAAAAAAGAAATGAATGATTCAACCACCGACGACTGATCCATAAAAATAGCATGGGTACCCTTCAAAGTTCATTCCCAAGATTTTCGACCATGCTTTGGAGAAGAATGGAAGCCATACCGCATTAAAAATGGTGGTTGAATGTCGGTTAAACTGCTCTTTTTTCCCATGTCAAAGGCATTTTTTCATTTTTTCTCACTAAACTCAACCAAAAAAATTGAAGATTCCATCGTGTAGAGGACTTCAATAGCTTTCCAATGACACCAAAATTGATAAAAGCTCAGAGCTTTGATCGAAAGATATGCCCTCTAAAGATTTACTGCAAAATGGGTCAAAAATGTCAATGTCGGGCCGAAACCTAAAAATTTTGGGAAAAATTCCCCAAAAATCTCCACACCCCGCCGCTCCACTACCATGTGGCACATTCCCATTGGCTTGCGGGTTCAAATGGTCATTTTACACTTTTTTGAACTTTGGAAAAAATTCCAAAATTCCTCCGCGCCCCACCACTCCGGGACACGTGTCATCCTCCTATTCGGCCAGTGGGGCATGCGCTCCAATTTTTCCTTTGACGCTGCTGACCACTTTGGAAAAATTGCCAAATTCTCCCCGCGCCCGACCTTTCTTTGAGAATAGGACACGTGTCACCCTCCTATTCATCAACAAGGGGTTTAACCAAAATTTTCATTTCCTCTCATGGCGGGCTCATGGGCCAATTTTTTTCCTTTACGCTTTTTACTACTTTAGCAAAAAGCCAAAATTTACTCCACCCCTCCAACCCCCACCGGTTCCATGGACACGTGGCACATTCTTATTGATTACGGGGCTTCGGGCCAAAATTTCATTGCACCGTTTTTGGAAATTTTCTCAACTTACCCTCGCCAGCCCGACCTCCGTGCCATGTGGCACATTCTTATTTCAGACGGGCCTCAAACCATTTCTTTCCTTTGCGGGCCCGCGGAAAATTTTTTTCTTTGTGCCCTGCACTCTTTTTGCAAATCTTCCAACTTACCTCCGATGACCCGCCATCCACCGCCACGTGGCACATTCTTATTGGTTGCATGACCTTCCCTGTCCTGAAAATTTCCCTCAAAAACTCCACCAAGCCATAACTTGCAAAATACAAGGAGTTAGAAGGAAAATTTTACCTTTCTAGAAAGGTGAGGAAATTCTCTATCTGATGAAGCCATTTCTAGATAATTTTGAGTGCCTGAAAAGTGGAAAAATTTGACTGAGGCACAAGGAGCGAATGAAAGAAAATTAGTCATAAATAAGCAAGGCACTTATTTTGGATAACAGACATCAAATTTTGAATGTCTTCTGGCTTTGCTCCTCGCATCCCATTTCAACACTAAATTTCCAACTTGGAAAGTTCTAGCCTTAGCTTTCCTATCAAAGCTTTTCTTGATCAAAGCTTGGTCCTCTCCATTGTTTGGGCTGCATGCTCTCTCGATTTCTTGGAGCTCCATTAATTCCGCATATCTAACCTCCATGGGCTCAAATTCTAACAATTCCAATTACTTCATGAGTTCCAACATTGGCAACTCAAGTGACATAGACAAGATTTCCTCTCTCCCATTTGAATGGAGAGTTACCTATGGACCTCTTGGGAGTTATCCTATCAGCCCATATAGCTGATTTGAGCTTAGTGTTCCAAGTCCTTTGATTTTCATCAAGAGTCCTCTTGATGATCCTTAATAGATTCTTGTTTGTGGACTCAGCTTGGCCATTACCTTGAGGGTAATAATTTGATGAAGTGCTCAAATAGATCCCATTTCTAAAGCCCATTCGGTACCTTTAATCCTATGAATGCCAACACATTATCTGATATTATAGTGGCGGGTGTACCAAATTTGGTTGCTATCCCCCATAGAAGTCTAGAATGCTAGATTCATTTGCCTCTTTGAGTTCCACCACCTCGACCCATTTAGTGAAGTAGTCTCTGTGTTAGAATCCATTTGTGCCCTTGGCTTGAGTTTAGATTAATAACTCCAATGAAGTCCAAACCCCGTTGCATAAATGGTTGGTCCACTGAGATTGGGTGCAATGGAAGTGCTTTGCTAACCTCTCTTTGCCTGTGAAGAATGCACAATTTTTGCACCTCGTGATCCATGCATAACAATCACTAAACATTTTGGGCCAATAATAACTAGCCTTCATGATCTTAAGAGCTGTCACTCTTGGAGCAAAATGACCCCCAACTGATCCATCATGGAACCCTTCTAACATTTTCTCAATTTGATTTGTCCCAATGCATCTCAAAGAACACTCCATTGATATCCTTTTTTAACAAGACACTATCAACAAGTGCATATAGAATAGCTTGCAATCTAAAGTGTCTTCTTTTGGATTTATTCATCTCTAGGGCATAGGCTTGTTTGTAAGAAGTACATTATGTCTTGGGTCCAGAAAGGAGTGAACATGCCACCATTTTCTTCTTGAATATCTCTTTGTTCTTGGCTGTCCTGTAACACTAAAACAACATTCTTCTCTTTGTTTGTTTCAATTGATTGGTTCAAGGCCAATTTCTCACACAATCCCTTTCCTCATACCAGCTTGGTGACTTTGATCTCAATGTCATACTCCATGACACGAGTAATCCACCCTGCACATTTTTCATTTAGATCTTTGTTGAGGAGGAAGTCTTTAACTCCCACATGAGAAACCAACAGTTGAACCTTGTTGTTTGAAACTAGATGTTTAAATTTCTTCAAGCTCCTAATCACTTGCAAGATCATGCTTCTCAATGAAGGAATACCTTACTTCATAGTCCTCCAAGCTTTGGCTAAAGAAGGCAATTGGCTGCTCTACATTTTCTTCGTTCTACTGTACTAAAATTGCAGAAATTGTATCATCACCGCCAAATGCATAAAGGATGAAGTCTTTGGAGAAATTTGGGTTAATGAGAGTTGGAGCCCGTGAGATAGCTTCTTTGATTTCCTCAAAACTTGCCTTACCTTCAGCTATCCATTTGAATGCCACACTTTTCTTCAACATCATGGTTATTGGCTTGACAAGGGCTACAAAGTTTGGAACAAACCTTTGAACAAAATTGATTCTTCCCAAGAAGCTTTGAAGAGCCTTCTTATGCTTTGGCAATGGCAGTGCTCTTATTGCTTCAACCCTCTCTGGATCAATTGCTAATCCCTCTTTGGAAACAATGTGGCCTAGGAGCTTGCCTTCATGAGCTAGAAAAATGTATTTTTGGGATTCAAGGATACCCCAAATCTTCTACATCTTTGGAACACTTGTCTCAAATGAAAGAGATGGTCTGCTGCACTTTTAGAAAATATAGTAATATCATCTAGGTATATCAACACTATTTTGTTGATCAATCCCTTGAATGCCATATCCATTTCCCTTTGGAAAGTAGCTCCGGCATTAGACAACCCAAATGGCATTTTTCTATATGCATAGGTTCCCCATTTGGTGGTGAAGGTTGTTTTGAACTGATCATCTTCCTTTACCATGATCTGATTATACCCTGAATAACCATCTAGCAATGAAAACCTCTCAGAGCCAGCAACAACTTGCAAAATCTGCTCCATAGAAGGAAGTGGGTAGTGATCCTTGAGGGATGCTCTGTTCAAATCTCTAAAGTCTACACACAACCTGATTTCTCCACTCTTCTTTCTAACTGGAACCAAGTTTGCAACCCAACTTGAATGCTTGATGGGGAATATGATACTTGCCTCTATTAACTTATTCAATTCCTTCTTCATGAGAGGCTCAATGTGTGGATTGACCGGTCTTTGTTTTTTCCTGATGGGCTTAGCACTTGGATATAGTTCAATTGTGTGTTGAGCTAGCTTGGGATTGAAACCCTCAAGTCTTCATAGCTCCAAGAAAATACATCCAAGAACTCTTGGAAAAGTTGCATGAATTCATACCTTTCTTGCTCGGTTTCCACTTTACCAATTTGAAGTGACTTGCCTTCTCCAACTGAGATGGGCTCTGAATCCTCTCCCTTGACTTGGATGTTTGCTTTCTCCTTCCTAAATTGATCATTAGGATTAAAGATAGACTCTAAAGTCACAAGTCCTTTTGGCAGTTTGTTGGTTCTCAGCTGTACCACTTGATCACCATACTCTTTGTTCTAACTTTTCCTAATTTTTGGCTGAGAACTCAACTTCTTCTTACAAGAAATTGATGATTTGTTGGTCACTCTCAAACACTTTCCAACTTGCATTATTGTCTAGCACTGATGGCCTCACAATCACATGGATGTTTGGCTACATTTTATCTCTTTTGATACTTTCCACAACATCAAAAGTTGCTCCAACTGCTGCAAGCCTATCAAGCAACTTGGTTCTCTTTCCTAGGGATGGAGTTGATGCCAAAGCCCTCAAAATCCTCAATGAGGTCCCACACTCTATTCTTATAACTCTTGAGCAGGTCATTCTTGGCAGCATGTTGTCCTTTAACTTGATTAACAATCAGCTCACTATCACCAAAGACTTGTAAGTTTTGATGCCTCTCTTCCTTGACCAATGCAATCCATGTATCAAAGCTTCATATTCAACAGTGTTGTTAGAACATGCAAACTGAAATCTAAAAGTTGAATAATACTTAATGCCTTGAGGTGAAACAAGCATAGCTCCTCCTCCACACCTTGTCTACTTCTTGATCCATCAAAGAACAACTGCCATACCTCATTGTCATCTTTATGGTCTGGCTTGGTGATGCTAGGAAGAGGCTGATTTTCTTCATGCATGTAATAGACTCCTAGTTCAGATTCCTCTATTTCCTTGTAGGGATCAAAAGCATGTACCTTTCTTTCCCATTCATCAAGAGTCAAATCTAGAATGCTTCCAACTTTGGTGTCAACTTCATGTGTGCTTGGATAATCCTCTTGATCAAACACTGAACAATTGGCATTGATTGGGCTTGGAGTATGAGGCTCAATGTGAAAGTTTGCAATAGGTTCAGACCTGATTGTGGCCTTGGCTCCATACCTTGTCCTAAACAACATGTGTGACCAATCAGCAGATAGTAGCCTCCAATTTTAGCTATGAAATCCCTTGACAAACATATGGCAAAGAGTGGTGGCAAATCTATCACCGACACATCTTGCAAAACAGTGACATTGGGGCATGCATGCAAAGTAAGGCTCAAATATTTAATTACCCCAACTGTGGCTACTGCTGTCCCATCTAATTACACCACCCCTTAGATATGACTTCATATTGAAGGCCCAACTGATCAACTATTTTCTTGGGCATCACGGAACTACTTGCCCTAGAATCAATCATACAATTATGTACTAGTTTATCCCCAATGATCAATGAAACATAGAATGGAGGGGGTTTCAAAATTTTACCTTGTTGTCCTCCAAGCTTTCCCTCAGGCTAAGTGGCATTTGTGAGTACCTTCTCTTGCATATGAGCTTGCTGATTTGAGGTTGACCAATTCTTCATGGCAGCTTGTAGTAGATCCCTTTGGCTTGGGATGGATAGTGACTCCCACATAGATATGTTCACATTGGTCTTCTTCATTTGTTCAATGATGTTAAATGGGGATGAACCATCTCTTTGTTGCCTTTAGTTTGCACACTCTTTTCTTGTACATGGGCTACAACAGATGGTATTTGAGCTGGTTTAGAAGGTGGCTTGGGCTGTCCTTGCACATTTGGAACTATATTTTTCTTGCCAACACCTTGTAGAGTGATGGAAGGTTATGAATCACTTGGATCTAATGACTTCCCTTCACCAATATTCCTCTCTCTTTGACCATGTGTTAGCTACTACACTCGAGAAGGTGTTTGATTCATACCACAAAAATCTTTAACTTGCCAATTCACAAGTATAGTCTCATTTGGAGTTGTATTTTTTGAGATGTTCCTTGTTGTTGGTTTGTTTCTTGACTCACCTCACTCTCTACACCAGTTGTTGTCACCATCAAAGCTTGGTTCAAAGCACCATTGAAGCACATAGATTGGTTGTGAGGTTCATTGCATGGGAAACACCAATCATACTCTTGAGCTATATTATTTTACACTGGCACTAAGGCTTTAGAGGTGGATGCAACATTGGGGTTATAGGGCTGAAATGGTCTATTGGCAGGAGGCCTTACTTGATTTTGATTTACAGCTAGGTTGGGTGGCCTATTAGGCTGATATGGTTGTCTATTAGGCTGAGTTTGAGGCTGATAAGAAGGCCTAAAACTTTGAGCTTGTTGCCTCTTGAGCATAACCAGCTCATTGCCTAAATTTTGTAATTGTTTCATAACTTCTTGGAGCTCATTTGAGGCACTAGAGGATGAAGTAGAAGTTTCATTTGAACTCGATTTCTAGGAGTGGGAATAGGAGCTAAAGTAGGTGCTTGACTAGTACTTGGGCTTTCCAAGTTTGGATATAAGGGCATAGGAGGCCTAGGTGCAAGTTTACCAGCTTGGATCAAACAATTCTCAGCCCTAATGGCGATGTTGTAAGTGCATGTATAGTTACACCTCCCATGGATTGTATCAACATAGAAATGTTAGAATTTAAAGCCTTGAGAAAGTATAAGAAAGCACCTTGAGTTGTTGGCCTCACTGCCAATGGGATTCTATCCCATGTTCTTTGAAATCTGAAATTGAAGTCTGTTAGCTACTCATTGGGAGCTCTCTTGATAGTTGTCAGTTGCTCCAATAGAGACAAGTTGTCCCCTTTTCTCAAACTGGTTGTGGAGAGTTATGCATAATTGGTTCCAATTTTGGATAGAGCTTGCCCTAAGGCTCCTAAACCATTGCAAGGCTTTCCCTTTGAATGAAGATGCCAACAATTTGACAACAATTTGCATCTCAACAATCTCATGGATTACACAAACATTAGCAATGTCTTTGACATGATCACCAGGAGTGGTCTGATTTTCCCCAGTAAAGTATGGGATGTTCTTCAATGCTGCAATTGGAACTAGGTTTTGTGCATTGAGAGCAAGTGGGCTACTACTAGTAAAGTTTGACATAAGGATTGGGTTGTGCCATTCTGATTGGCCTGAGAACCCTTGTTGATTGGATGAAAGGTCTACCAGGTGGAGGAGTTGATAGAGTTCTATTTGGTGGAGATGGAGACCTTTGAATCCTTCTTCCTCTTTCTCCTCTTTCTTAGGGATAATTGCAGATAGTTAAAAATCCCTCCTCTCTGGTCCTTGACCTTGTTTGGATCCTTCTCATGAATCTTCAAGCTTGGACTACTGAAACCAATTGATTCTATCCTTTTGGAGTCACCAGATGTGTAAATCAAGGCTCTTTCAAGCAAGAAACTTACAAAATTACACATCAACTTTGTTGTAATGAAGATGGAGACCTCTAAGGTCCCACCGGGCGTGCCAAAACTGTTAGTGCAAATCTACAGCACCCCCTAAATGACTTTCAGATCTGCAGTTCAGAATTGGGTCATTTAGTGTGATTACACAACATTGAGTTTTCTCCAAGGTGTGGGACCTTGCAAGGTGAGAAAAATCTCCAGAGAAAGCTGGTTCTTACCCCTCTTGTTTAGGTGTATGCATGAAATTTTGTAGAGGTTCTGATTCAAAACTCTTACTCTAAAATTTCCAAGGAGACAGGGTTGAAAGAAGCATGAAAAAGAAAACAAAACTAAGCTAAAACAATGATACACCAAAGGAGTGATGAAATTTTGTCTTGCAAATAATAGACACAAATCATGAGATGTAATGCATCATCAATACATGCACAAATTTTCCAAAATACAATGAAAGATCAAAAGGAAACAAACCAATGTAAGAGAGGATTGGAAAATCAATCACATAAGCATGTATTATCGGTTCCCATAATCGATACAATATATTGCAATAGAAAAGAAGGAAAAAATGAGCTACAATTTCCATGGGAGGTCTAAACTCCTCAAATCCACTTCTAAGGGAAAGGAGCTTGCAAAGAAGCAAGAAATGTTCAACCCTTTACAAATGAGCCAAAATTGGCTTTTAATGGTGAAGCAGAATGAAGGAAAAGCAAAAACACGGGAAAATTGATTTATGAGCTCAACCACCAATCAAATCCCTTCAATTTTTCCTGCAAAGTGATGGGCTTCATGGAAAAACCCATACGCCAAAGTACATTGCTCTGCAGATCCAAAAAATGACCCATACTTCATTAATTTTGGTAGTTGAATGTCAGTTCTGTATTTTTACATGCTAGAGATGTTTTCTCATTTTCTCCCACCAAACTCCACCAAAAAAAAAATTGAATAGTCCATCATGTGGAGAATTTCAACATCTTTCCAATGATATAAAGAATGTGAAAATCCGAGCTCGGATCGAAAGTTATGCCCCTCTGAAGATTTAGGGCAAAAATGACAATTTTAGGGCAAAATTCGGGTTGGTGGGCCGAAACTTGAAAATTTTCCTCTTTTTTGAATTTGGGAAAATTTCCCCAAAAAACTTTGCGCCCCGCCACCCCACTGCCACGTGTCACCCTTTGGCTGATCCACGGGCCTCAGGATCACTTTCTACCCTTTTGCACAATTGGGAAATTTTTCCCAAAATTCTCTTGACCTTTGGCGACCTCCGCCACTTGTTGATAGGACACGTGGTAGCTTCAAAATGATCCGCGGGCCTTTGGGCCAAAATTTTCCTTTGCACCCTTTGACCGAAGCGCCAAAAACTCCAAAATCCCCCGACGCCCGCCACTCCACCCTGCCATGTGGCATCTTTTCACCAGTTGCTAGACTTGTCTAGGGAAAATTCCCCAAAAAACTCCGTCGAGCCATAACTCAAAATTACAAGGAGTTAGGAGGAAAATTTTACCTTTCTGGAAAGGTGAGAAAATTCTCTATCTGATGAAGCTAGTTCCAAAAACCTTTGAGTGCCTAAATGTGTAAAATTTGATATTGAAGCACAAGGAAGGAAATAAAGAAGGCAAGTTAGCCAAAATAAGCAGGGGGCTTATTTTGGATAACAGGAACTCCTAATGTCTCACACTGCAGACACACACTTAACTCAACAGAGCTCAAAATTTTTAAGGACGTGGCACATTTGTTTGCAAAAATGATCTCAGTGGACTCCCACAACCTTCGGATGTTGAAGGCATTGAATGTTTGATCGCCCAATCCATTTCTCAAAGTAACAAGTAGGATGGACCAGAGATCTTGATGATGATCGGTTGGAACATAAAGTTTTGATGTGCAAACAACAAAAATCATGCTTATTGCAAATTTATGGGTTGACGTAGGCCTCGTGAATGGTGCTACAGAACAATCACCGACATTGTCTACGACATCAATGCAACCACCAACATTACCTTTATTTTTTGTTGTCAAATTTGATAGATATAATGGCCCATGTTGTGATCCCTCCAACATGTTACATATTCCCATACCCGTCGTAAATGCAAGACTATTCTTGGAGCAAGAAGAAAGGAGGATTCAAGACTATTATCCCTCAACCCGTCATAAATGCAAACCACATCAACTACCAAAGAAACTAACTCCAAATTGGTATCAAATGTATTCATGTTTAACGCTGGCCACAAAAGACCACCACTCATGCTATAAAATCTGCATGTCCTAGATTTAAATGTACAAATTTGTAACAAATTTGAAATGTAGAGATGGTACCTTTAAATGTATTGCACCATCTATATTCCCACACTTACAAAATCAATCACACCCTTTCAATCACGCACATTTCTTCATGTATTCATGTTAAGTTCAAATAAAATAGTCCGCAAAATGCTACCACTCAAGATATAAGATTTGCAATTATATATGTACAAATTTGTAACAAGTTTGAAATGTAGAGATGATACCTTTAAATGAAGTGGTTCATCTATATTTCTACACTTACAAAATCCCTTTTAACATACATGTTCAATATTACCATTTTACTATTGCTCACTTCTTTATGTAAACCAACAAAGCATTTTTAATGACATACAAATACCTAGAGTTTTAAAATGCCGAGAAAGAACCATGCAATTTATAGTTCTTTCCATCCAAAGCTTTGTACATTATATCACTTTTTTGCATATTGAATTGTTTTAAGGGTTAGACCTCATGTTTACGCTTTTTAAATGAAGTGGTTCATCTATATTTCTACACAACCAAAAAAATGTACAATCACACCAAATTTATCAACATCAACTACAAAATTTGGGTTCGTCTACCAGACTCCCATCATTGCAGCTTTGGAGCACACTTGTCTATTGCACATAGGGGATACTTTAGGCTCATGTGTAATCATGATAAGACCTCCATTCAAACCCATACTACTTGCTCAATCTGCATCTCGATACTTGTTTACATGTAATTTATTTTATAGACTATGAGAGACTTGCCTTCGATGTAGGCGTTGTTTCCAAGCGTCATGTTTCGAATGATATACCACTCAAACGAAGATAAAAACAGCATTGTGGAGGGATTCTCTACGAACATCTTACATCGACTCGAGATCCGGCTAAGGAATCGAGTGCCCCCACACAAGCTAACTCACCCATCATGGTTGATTCATGAGACCAATACAGAAGCCTCCAGTTTATTCTTTTACAAAGCTTTGATTCGGTGTTTAAAGATATTCCGACCTCCCATTTGGGTCACTCCCCCATCAAACCTATTGCATAGTTGTGGGAAATCGAATGGACATTTGGTGGATCGGAAAAAGAAGGGTAATGCCAAATCTAAATCCCCACCATATCGGACAAGATTTGATTCTTGTCTTTTGTAAACCATTATTATTGCTACATTTTGGCATATGGCTCCCACATACCAATACCTGTTGTTGTTTGTTTAAAATGCTTTATTTGTTGCAAAGAACTTTTCATTTGGTTCCTTCCTTGGCGCTTTATTGGGCTCTTTTGTGATGATCATCTGGATGTTTTCTCCGTAGTGGTTAGTACATTGTTATCATTTTTGCATACTTGAATGTTTAAGATAAGGGTTATCACTACGACTTTTATTTTTTGCTTTGCTTTTTAAGAAGTGCTTAATGCACTCATCTTCTACACAATCTTTTTTTTTTTTTTTCGAGCATTATTTTCCTACTTTGGCTTCCCCTTATCATACCCTTTCAAAAACTATTTGCCAATAATAAAAAACTACAAAAGTAATAACTATCCCTCCAAATAAACAAACATATCCGGTTCGGCGTTCGCATTGCATTGTACACATGCGATTGCTAGTTTTTATATCCAAATTTAAAACGGGGAGAGGAGATGGAAGGGAATAAGTCAATAGGAAATTACATCTGTCGATTCTCAAACAAATATGGATTTTCATCCTTCAAGAGTAATGCCCATTTCTTTTAAGGCTCTAAGGAATTTTTTCCAAATTCAAATGAGAGGAAACTTTACTAATTGGGCATGTACTTGGGCATACTCATATCTAATTGTTATCATGCTGCTATCCATAACCAGTTGAGAGAGATAACATCATTTAAGCTTGCAATAGTGGCTATTGTGGAGCATGAAGCGATCCATAGCCCATAAATATTCTTGTCCATATTTATTGCGTTGCTGCAGCGTTGTTTGATTTGTTTGATGAATTCATGTCATTGTAGTGTGCACATAAGTTGAGAATCGAGAGTTTTCACAATTTAGACAAGACGAGCTCTTCTCAATTTTCATTGTGGATATCTATATTCAATTGGGTATGTAGATTTTGTACTCAATTATGTTATTCAAGTAAGTGTAAGGGCTATGATTTTTGTTACAATTAAAGCCATTTTAATTTGTTTATTTTCTTTCCCCTATTACACGTGAAACTACATGCAGTTGCAATTAAATGTATTTGTGACAGAGAGGGAATGGCGGTGGGGTTACACTGCTACAAGATACTTTGATTCCATATTGAAGACACAGTTGCAAACGTTGTTCCAGTCCAACAGTTGCAAAGTTTACATGACTGCGATCTTCAAATTTACGCATGAGATGGTAGAGAAGAGCATCTCGGAGGTGTAGAATGGGAGGCATAGTTACTAAGGAGTCACCATGTTTGAAGTCCTCTCTGCCAATATCTTTGAAATGGGAGTAGTTATTACTAGCTGCACATGTTTATTCGATTTGTTTTATTGCACATTTCAATATATTTATTCTCACTGTGAAATTATAACAATCCTGCATTTGCTAGCATACTCCTACCCATGACAAATAAGAGCTTTGGAATAGGGTTATGGAGTCGATATGTATGAGAGATGTGGTCATGTAGAATGCACGTGAACTAGTTGACAAAATGCCTCGGGTTGTTGTAATCTCGTAGTATGCAATGATTTCATGATATTTTCAAAACCAAACTATCTTTACTAGCATCCTCTCACAAAAAATGCCTTGATATGAATGATTACTTTGTGGAAGTATATACAAGGCATGTGTACAAAATGCTCGTAGTATGCCCGAATGAGACATGTGAACTGTTTATACATCCGACATACTTTTCAACAAAGCCATTCATGGGAGTAGTTATTGACCACAATGTTTATTAATCTATTTTATTGCATTTCAGCCTATTTATTCTCATTGTGAAATTATAACGAGCACATGATAAGAAATTAAGAGTAAGTAGATTCCTACGCTAATCTTTGAGGAAGATATTATGCAAAACTTTTAACATAGTAAAACAATTACGAAATATCAATGATATTCATAACAAAACACAAACACCAAATATACGTGGGGAAAATTCTTTCGGATAAAAACCCCACACTCCAAAAACCCACTCAATGTATTTCAAATCTAATAACAAGATTACATACACTTACGAACTCTTTTGTCAAGATAATAGTTTAACATGTACTTACAGTTTGCAAGTTTCTTATAGGAGTATCACTAGAAAATTTAGGAGGATTAAAACTCACTTCTACAATTGCTTCTCCAAGCCTTCAATTTATAGACCTCCGGTTATACAAGAAACCATCTATGGTTTACAAAACCATGTGCCAAACCTCTCATGAGGTGGATAGCATTAAAGAGCAAGATTTCGGTCTAAAATTAGGCTCCCACGTCCACAATATTCTCCCCTATTTTTGACCCTTACAGATGTCATAAAATCTATCATAATATCTCTAAAAATAGTCCTTCCATGATATACTATCATATGGGAATCTTTTGACAACTCCTATTTCTATTTTTAGAGCCTAGACAATGTGAAACGGTTGTAGGAAAATCTTAAATGAATAAACCAAACAAGGTTGAGACACCTCATTTCCAACAATCTCCCACTTGTCGAATACCTTGCAAGGGCCAAGGGAAAGATACCATCATGGATCAACTTCTAGGGGCCGAGAGGCCCATAGACTCGGAACACCACCTGAATTTCGCTTTGTGCTCATGGGCTTAGTTAATGCATCTTGACATTCACAAGCTGTCTCTACCTTTTCCAGCTTTACCCTTCCATCCTCGACCATATCTCTCACGAAGTGATATTGAACATCAATGTGTTTGGTCTGACATGAAAAGTTGGGTTCTTCGCAGCGATTGCTTTGATCGTATCACGATATATTATAATTTTTGTTTTAATCCAATATTTGAACACAAACGCTTCAGCCAAATGGCTTCTTTACAGGCATGAGTAGCTGCCATGTACTTTGCCTCAGTAGTGGACAAAGCGACCACATCCTGTCGCTTGCTCATCCAACTAATTGCACCACCATTAAGAGTAAACACATATGCACTGGTGGATCTTCTGCTATCGACATCACCGACCCAATTTGAATCCACAAAACCATGAATATGTAGGGAATGTTGATCTCCTCTTCCATGAAAACATATAGAGTACTCTGATGTACCCCGCAAATATCTGAAGACCCTCTTAACTGCATCCCAATGCACTCTTCCAGGATTAGACATAAAATGAGAAAGAACTCCCACTGCTTGGGCAATGTCTGGTCTTGTACAGACCATAGCATACATTAAGCTTCCAACTGCACTCTGGTAAGGCACTCTGCTCATTTCTTCCATCTCCGATGGGGATGATGGACATTGTGAAATGGAGAGCTTCGTTCCCAAAGTAACAGGAACACAAAGTGGTTTACAATCCTGCATGTTGAACCTTTGCAAAACAGAACAAACATACTTACTCTGGCCAAGCCATAGCTTTCTATTCTCACGATCTCTTCTAATCTCCATCCCAAGTATGTGTTTTTCTGCACCAAGATCTTTCATTTCAAATTTCGCAGAGAGATGAGATTTCAATTCTGCAATCAAACCTTTTCCTTTCCCAATAAACAACATGTCATCAACATATAAAGTAATTACCAAGAAACAATCACCATCAGATTTAAAATATACACAGTGATCAGATTTAGACCGCACAAACCCCAAACTCAACACATATGAATCAAACTTCTTGGTACCACATCCTAGGACTTTGTTTAAGGCCATACATGGATTTCTTTAACTTACAAACCATATTGCTTTTACCTTTCACCATGTAGTGCTCTGGCTGTGTCATATAGATTTCTTCCTCCAAATCACCATGAAGGAAAGTAGTTTTCACATCCATTTGTTCAACCTCTAGGTCATAAGCTGCTGCAATAGATAATAAAAACTGAATGGATGTCATTTTAGCAACAGGAGAGAATATCTCACCATAATCAATACCCTCAACTTGAGAGTAACCCTTCGCAACCAACCGTGCTTTATACTTTTCAACATTTCCATCTGAACCAATCTTTTTCTTAAACACCCATTTACATCCAACAGGTTTCCGACCTTCAGGCAATGGTACAAGGTCCCATGTATCATTCTTTTTAAGGGCTGCCATCTCTTCATCCATGGCTATTTTCCAGGACTTTGCATCATTCATACCCAAAGCCTCTTGTACAGATCTCGGTTCATCAATGTTAGTAGTCAAAGCAAATATACACTTCCAATCATCAGGAGAATACCCATACCTTTCAGGTGGTTGCCTTTGCCTTGTAGACTTTTGAACAAGTTGAGGTGGAGATTCTTCCACTTCTTCCTCTTCTTCTTCCTCTTCTAAAGATTCAGAGCTTGGTGAGCTCTCCTCAACTTCTTGTCTATTTTGGGGTCTCGATTCAACTTTCTTAGGTGTAGAAGGAAGTTGAACCACATCCTTTTTTGTTCATTTTCTTTATGTTGTTCTGGCTGAAAATTAACAGGGAAAGATTTAATCTCTCTAAAAATAACACTTCTAGAGTATATTACCTTTTGTGCAACAGGATCCCAAAGCTTGTATCCTTTCACACCATAGCCATATCCGATGAAGATACATTTGACAGCCTTAGAATCCAACTTTGTTCTCTTCTCCTTAGGCACATGTGCATATGCCTCACAACCAAAAACTCTCAGATGTCTAATTGAAGGCTTTTTCCCCGACCACGCCTCCATTGGCGTTTTATCAACAAGCACTGATGTAGGAGATATATTTATCAAATAGCAAGCAGTGGTAATAGCTTCAGCCCAAAACCTCTTTTCTAGACCAGCTCCAATAAGCATGCTCCTAGCCTTCTCCATCAACATTCTATTCATTCTTTCTGCAACTCCATTATGCTCCGAGAATACGAAGTTGTCTTTTGTCTTTTAATCCCGCAATCTATACAAAATCTGTCAAAGTCTGCAGAACAATACTCACCGCCATTATCAGATCTCAAACACTTAATTTTCTTCCCAGTTTGAGTTTCAACCATAGCCTTAAATTCCTTGAAACGACTAAAAACTTCAGATTTACTTTTTAAAAAATATACCCATGTTCTCCTACTAAAATCATCAATGAAAGTAACATAGTAAACTGATTTAGCAATAGAAGCAACCTTAACAAGACCAAATACATCCGAATGGATTAGATCCAAGATACATGAAGACTTATGAGTAGACGAGTAAAACTGAATGCGGTTCTTGTTTTCCATAAATACAATGCTCACAGAAATCAAACTCCAGATTGCAATCATTCAACCCTCAACGAGGTTCTTATTTTTCAAGGCTTTTAAACCCTTCTCTCCAATGTGGCCAAGCCTTTGGTGCCATAACATGGTCTTCTCTGCAGGTAATTTTGATTTGGTAGACAGAGCACCCTTGGGTACCCAGAAGCCACGACCATCCGCAGAGGAGGAAACCCTCTCCTTTTTCAGCGAAGTAGTTCTTGACTTAGTTTTATCCGAAGTGCTATTGCACTCAACCGTGTGCATGCATCAAGTTGGTACAATGTACCCAATCTACTTCCTCTTCTTATCACCATAGCACCTCTCACCATTTTCACACATGCTTGAAAAACTGTACATGCACACCCGCATCTATTAGCTTGCTAACAGATAATAAATTTCTTGCTAGTCCTGGGATATGCAAGACACCATCAAATCTTCTAATTCTACCATCAGAAAATTTCACCTGAATACTACCACGACCAACAATTTCAAGGAAAGAATTATCACCCAAATACACCTTACCACCATCATAGTTTTCATACTTACTAAACCAATTTTTGTTAGGAGTCATGTGGAAAGATGCACCTGAGTCTATCAACCATGCATTATCACTTGCACGAGTGGCCAAAGCTACAATAAAGGCATCTCCATCTTCTTTTTCGGACTCAGAATCAGAATCATGCTTCTTCTTTTTCTTTTTCTTTTCTTCTTTGCATTCCCTTCGGAAGTGTCCAGTTTTCCACAGTTCCAACATATCACCTTGGACTTACCAGGGGATTTTGATCTCCCCTTATTCTTGGAATGGCCACGCTTCTTCTCATCTTTGCCTCGTTCTTTTGTTCTTCCTCGAACACTCAAAGCCTCTTTGGCGTTCAGAGAGACCTTCCTTCTCATCTCTTCGGAGAGTAGAGAACCAACAACATCCTCCATCTTCAGAGTGACTAAAGTGCTCCCAATGGCCATGACTAGGTTGTCCCATGAGTCTGGCAGCGAAACCAACAACATTTGGCACCTTTCTTCTTCACCCATTTTAACCCCAACCGAGCTTAATTAAGTCACCAACATATTGAATGTTTCTAGATGCTCAGATATTTGTCCACCTTCTTCCATTCTCAAGGAAAACAACTTCTTCCTCAAGAAAATATTATTTACTAGAGACTTAGCTTGGTATATCTCACCCAAATTTTTCCAAAGCTTCTCCGAAGTGGATTCTTCATGGACATTTATTAGGATAGAATCTGCAAGACATAGTCTAATAAGACCTTTAGCTTTTCTATCCATTACATCATATTGTGCAGCCAAAACTGGATCCATAGGCCTATAGACCTTCTCATCCACCGCATCCCATAGATCTCGATCAACCAACAGATCTTCCATCTTTAGCTTCCACATTTCAAAGTTTGTGCTAGAAAACTTCTCTACGTCAATCCTCCCAGATGTGCTCGCCATTTGAAAAATATCTGCAACCAGATAACAAAGTATTCTCTGCACAAGCTCCCACTCAAACCCGGATTAGCACAAAAAACCCAACAACCCACAACTGAAACCAAAGGTGATCAGGCTCTGATACCACTTGATAGGAAATTAAGAGTAGCGAACAACTTCCTACGCTAATCTTTGAGGAGATATTATTGAAAACTTTCAACATAGTAAAATAGTTATAGAAATATCAACAACATATTCATAACAAAACACAAACACCAGATATACGTGGGGAAAATCCTTTCGGATAAAAAACCCCACACTCCAAAAGCCCACTCAATGTATTTCAAATTTAATAACAAGATTACATATATTTGCAGAGCAAGTTTCTTTCAGGGGTATCACTAGAAACAATTCTAGGAGGATTAAAACTCACTTCTACAAGTGCTTCTCCAAGCCTTCAATTTATAGACCTCCGGTTATACAAGAAACCATCTATGGTTTACAAAACCATGTGCCAAACCTCTCATGAGGTGGATAGCATTAAAGAGCAAGATTTTGGTCTAAAATTAGGCTCCCGCATCCACAATATTCTCCCCTATTTTTGACCCTTACAGATGTCATAAAATTTGTCATAATATCTCTAAAAATAGTCCTTCCATGATATACTATCATATGGGAATATTTTGACAACTCCTATTTCTATTTTTAGAGCCTAGACAATGTGAAACGGTTATAGGAAAATCTTAAATGAATAAACCAAAAAAGGTTGAGACACCTCATTTCCAACAAAGACAAATACAAAAATTCACTACAAATAACATATTCATTTGAGCTTGAGTTTCGCATTTTGAAAATAGTGTGGTCATTGGACTTTTAAATAACAAGGGATTACTTTTAAAGCAATATCTAAAGTACCCATGGGGCACATAAAGAGGCACTAACAATGAATTATGATAACACTCTTTATCACTAGAAAGAGTATGACCGTAATCAAGCTTATTCTTGTGAATTTATAACCATCACAGTCACAAAGAATCCACTACAAATAACATTCATTTCAACTTGTAGCTTGCATTTCAAAAATTGTGGGGTCACTGGGCTTTTTGAATAACAAGATATTACTTTTAAACCAATATCTAAAGTACTCCTAGGGAATATCAAGAGGCACTGACAATGAGCTGCGACAACACTCTTCATCACAAAAAAGAGCACATCTGTTAATTGTGGAGGTCTTGCCGGAGCGTGTCATGTTTCTTCCTATTATCATTATATTCCTATTTAATGAAATTTCAATGTAATTGTTGAAAATATAACATAATACTAAAAGTTCCTATCGGCCTTTTAAAATCACCTATGAATGGTTTTGCTAGTTTAATTATTCTATGAATGAAATTGGTCGATTGTCGAGGTTTGAATCTTATCCTTGTAAAAAAATAGACAATCATTCCAATAAACATGGGCGCAACACAATAATAGTAAATAACTATATGTTGTCCCTAAAGGTGCAATGATATATCTAAGTTGATAAGTTTGAAGGTATGTAATTGTATTGTGATGTAATGTATGATAAGGAAAAATATAAATTCTAACGTAACGTAATTAAATATTAAAGTCATGCACCCAAAACTCAAAACACAAAATATGAATACTAGAGATTAAAATTTGAAACTTGATTTGTTTGAGAACTCCATATCCAAAATCCATCTCCTTGAGAGGTTGTAATAAATGTGTGGATAGGAAAGTCAAAAGTTATAATTTTTGATGTTTTTTTCGCACCCGAATCTTGTTTTATACACAATTTTTTTACTATGAAAAATTTAAAAAATAAATGGATTGCATTGCAACATAAAATTCCAAATCATATTGAGAATAGTTCAACAAAGATTTTTTTTTTTGGATAGAAAGTGGAAATGAGGAGACAACAAATAAAGCTTTGATGTTAAAGATGGGTAGAGTACATAAATAGCTATTAGAAACTCAACAATATCATTTTCCTTATATTCATAGTGAATGATAAAAAGACTATCAATCTTGAAATCATTTTAGAGTTTATATTAACATGCATGGAAGTTTGATTAATTTTTTTAAATAATAACACATTAATATAGAAATTCAAGGTAATATTGATAGTTCTTCTCAAAAAGAAAGAAAATACTTCTCCACACAAAGTAGATATATATGTTAAATGTGGAATTATATAATTGGTATGCAAACTATTTGACTATTTGAGACCCAATGGATTGTATTGATAGCATGATATGCACAAAATCTCATGGAATGCAGCTATTTTAACAAATTCAAAAATACGGTTGT
The DNA here is from genome assembly GCA_018340775.1 of Taxus wallichiana var. yunnanensis. NCBI lineage: Eukaryota > Viridiplantae > Streptophyta > Pinopsida > Cupressales > Taxaceae > Taxus > Taxus wallichiana. The sequence continues at coordinate 520,049,904 of CM031239.1, forward strand.
TGAAAATGCCTTGAAAACTTGTAAGCAAATGCATTTGGTAGGTATTAAGCCAAACTCCACAATTTTTTCTAGCATCCTCTCAATTTTGCGCCAAAATGAGACATTTAAAATTGGTTGTGGACATACATCAAATAATAATGGGAAATGGATCTTTAATAGATGTTACTGTAAATGGTAATTCCATAGTAGATGTGTATGCAAATTGTAGAATACCAAGTTTTTCTCCAAGATTGCTACAAAGAAAATTGTTGTGAGAAATGTAAATCAATTCAACCATTTCAAAATAGGACAATGTCTTGCAGAGATTAATGGTAATGTTATGTTTTATTTAAATTTGATTAACAAAAAGTGTTTCGAGATCTAGATCATGTTTTTAACATTGAACTACTTTTAAGTATATTCTACATATCTAGGATGTTGAGTTAGGGGAGGTGGAGAAAAGGAAAAGAGAAGGGATAACAATCAATCTAATGCTTGGAGATGATGGAGAGAGCATCTCTTGATGGTTGTATGGGATTGAATTACACATACAAGATTATGCATGGACATCCCTTCGATGTAATTCGTAACTCATTTGCAAATAATAATAATAATAATAATTTTAAATGACTCTAGCGGTAGTCACGTGAGGAGCATTCTTGAGCATGGGTTGTTAGGTGGTTGTATTTATACACATATACCTACTTTTGTATATTGTTGTTGATACGACTTGCATGAATGTAATTGCAATGACTAGTCGTTTTGGGGGCTATGGTGTTGGATGTAAATAAAGTCCCTCTATAGATATCGTTTTCTTATTTATCTTGTTTGTACTTTGGATGGTTGGTATATGTTTCTATCACTATATTTTGTTTCTTTCAAAATTATTTCATAAAATGAAAAACACTTTTAATGTCTCTACAACGATGTCCAGGGTAGCTTATGGTATATGGGATGATACAAGAGTCATCCTACTATATTTCAAATACAAGGCATACACATCGTATGCCTTTGATGTTTCTAATATAACTAACACCTTTTGAGTTTTCTAACATAGTTAATGCCATTGAGTGCTCTATCACTAGTACAAATATCTTAAATATATCTATTTGAAAAATGTCGATAGATATCAAATTGAAGGCTTTTGGATTTTACATATATCACATTTATAAATAATTTTATGGCATTCTCTTAATATTATCACTTTTTGGTAACAATTTTTTTTTTTGGAAAAAATATCCCCAAACTCTACCATATGGTCATGATATTACTAATTTTTATTGACTTCTAAAAGGTTTACATGAAAATTTTTAAGCAATAATCAAATTTAATGTAGAGAATACAATTTAAATGGTCACGCCATTAGATCCCGCCCCTTGCTCCATTATAGTAAGATATTTCTATCTTTTGATTGACTCCTCATAATTTCAAAAACTTTAAAGTGATATTCAAACGCACATCAAATTTAATGTAGTGAATAAAAGTTGACACAGCTTACATCATTAGATGTCACCTTTCGTTTCCGTTGCAAAATGCCTATCAACATAATAGTTTTTAAGTGACAATAAATTGGACGTGAAATTTAATGTAGAGAATAAAAGTTGACACAATCACACCATTAGATTCCACCCTTTCCCGCCATTATAGAATCCATATATGCATAATAATTATAAAAGGACACCATATTTTAAATTATATTGGGATCATCTCTTACATTATTTGTGCCATTGTACCCTATCGTAATAGAGGTTAGATATAACATTGGATCTTACAAGATATCTAATGAGATCATAGTTTGAGTCACACAAAGTAAATCGCTAATAAATTGAACATTTGCGGTAAGTGTTGTTTTATCTTATTTTTCTTATATATAAGATTGATGTAGAAGAAAAACTAGTTTTACTCTTATCTTGTTGAAAGGATTAATATAAAAATGACGATGGATCGAAAGCTCAAAGAGAGCATTAATAAAGTATTAATACTTTGGGTAGCAATTTTTTTTTTATTGATAAATGGTTTTAAAGGGGACCATACCCCAAGGTACAAAAGGGCTCAACAACCAGAAAAGACATAGAAAGAGAAGTGGTTTTTGACCAGTGGGGACCACACCCCAGAAACAAAAGCCTAAGAAAGCTAGATAATACAATAAAGACCAAGGCAAGGACATACTACCAACATAGAGCCAAATCAGAACCAAAAAACAACAATACAATAATCATACAACCATAGAAAAACAACACCGAGACAAGAAGAAGCCAAAAAAATAGGGGCCGTGAGATAGTTACTTGAGGAATTTGTGGAAGACCTTTTGAGCATCCTCCATAGCCCTGAAAAGGTTGATAGTTGTTTGTTGTGTAGGGTCTTGGCTGCTCGAAGAAATATCCCTCTTCTTAACCTTGCCTTCCTTCCAGATATCTTCGAAATGTTGTTGATGTCACAAATTTGTCTAACCAGTATTTGGATGAAGTCAAGAAAAATTCTTGTGCATAGAGAATCGATCAATTTGCATGCTAACAATTTGTTGCATTTTTCCCTCCATGGCCTTCTACTTCTTGGCAAGATCCTCAACTTTATCCACCAGTTTAGAGTAAGAAGCGGGTCAGTGTCTTCTTTGCAACCCTCATTGAGAAGAAATTCCACATCCTCACCAAGGCCCTTAATTGCATCAGCCTGCAACTTAAGTTGTTCCTTCAAGTCATTGTTGCTTGGGGTTCTTGAACAAATTGGCTAATGTTAAGAAGGCTTTTTGTAACTGCCAAATCTTTACCCTTCTCGGTGATGTGTAGTGCCCTTTTGGCTGTAGGAGGGGTTGGAGAGGGAGGACGGAAGCTTAGGTTCCTAGTTCTAACTCTATGTTGCTTGTGGTGGAGGAAGGACAAAGGGTGAGAGGGGATGTTAGAAACAACATCATGGAAATACTGGTGCAAGAGAAAAATGATCCCATTGTGGAGAGGAAGGCTTCTATGATGAGCTTGTTCAAGAATAGACTTTTCAAGAGAATTGAGGATGTAATAGAAGAGGTTAACCTTAGGGGTACAATGAAAGTGGTTCAATAAAACTAGATGATGGAGAGGCAGAGTAGAGAAGCGTCCCTCCAAGGTTATGTATTTGACCACCATCTTAGCTACTTCATCGAAGGAGATGGAATGGATGAACAGACCAGGACCGTTTTCCCAATCTTGAGGGTTTCATCCCCTTCAACAAAATTTTTATCTTCTAAATCCTTGTCAAATTTATTCCTATATAATTAATTCCATTCATGCCCAAGCCAATGATAAAGGAAACCGGTTTTCGGTTATAGCAAATTCCTTACCTTTGTAGGTAATAACCTTTTCCTTTCATTTCTGAGAAAAAGTAAGAGATATGTGCCTGTCATGGCCTTTAATGCTCCTCACAAAGGTCGTGAAACCTTCAATGTCGAGCACCTTCCACATAGATTCATTTTGTTTCCAAGAGGGGTCACAAACATGCTTGACATGACATGGAGGACCACTCATGGTGGAAGGAGCTTCAAAAACATAACACACACAAGTTGAGCACCACCAAAATCAAGCTTCACAATAACACGACCTCAAATTGGAAATTCAAGATGTAAATAAGAATGAACCATTTGAGAGATATAAATCACATTCGTGTGAGGTACTAAGTATAATTGCTTTTCACTTTCCCTTTCCGCCAACATGTATTATTCTTGTGGACGAGTTGGCCTTGACATCTTGCAAAATGATTTCCTTTGTAGTTTGTGAGATTTCATTGCAATATTTCTATAATTTGATATGATTAATGAAGAACCCTTCATTAGCTAAGGCATCATCTTCTTATTCCCCTCCCAAAGAAGCATGACAAATATTTACCCTTTGGGTAACAATTGCTAGAGCACAACTTTTGTTTGTTTAATTAAAGTTTATATACATTAAAATAAAATATTATATGTCAAATAAGAAGGGATAAGTATGGGTTTGAATCCTAAGGAATTTAACATAATGGATACTCCTTGGTCTTTGGGCATGAAACCGAAGAAGGTTTATTTTATTATACCCAATACCAAAGGATCAAAGGTTCAAAATCAAGATGTTTATCCTTCAATGAAAAATATAATGATATAAACACCTAATTTTCATGTGGGAGTATGTATTAGTCATTGAATTTGAAATACTCATTCAATAAAAAAATTAAGCACACATTGGTTGTTTAGCTTGGTTTTGATAACTCATAAACCTCGATATATCATGATCCTTATGCCAATAGGGGTGATGCTACAATGAAAGTAACCATATTACTAACATAATAATTGACTAGTTGTGGGATGAGTATGTTTGCTTTCCCAACATTCCCATCTCCTCCTTTGTGGCTTTATAATCCAAAAACTATATCATGTACAATTACCTACAAATGCATACCTTATTATCCAAGTGCCTATATAGTATGTCTTTGAATTGCTTCTATGACTTGAAATCCTTATTGTTATCATGTATTTTTTAGTTTTGGTTTATATTAGGTTCATATTTGGGTGTTTCTCTATTTTATAATCTTTTATCATGTTCTCTTCTAACATTTCTTTAGTCCCCTTATTTTCTTAATATTAAAAACCCAAGACAATTTCACAAAGTGGATCTACTCCTAAGTCCTTAAGGTTTTGTGTATTTTTGTCATTCTAGAGAAAGGAGGAGAGAATTATTTTGCAATTTATTAGAGTATTAACAAATAAATCAAAGAAAAATAACAAGAGACTAGAACCAAGCAAGCACAAAGGTCTATTTTTTAGCATTTTTGTCAACTTCCAGGGGTGCCACCATACTTTGGGCCTTTCAAGAGCTTATACCATGTTATGTACCTAATAGGAGTGACACCCCTCTCCCCATTGGCCACCTCCCTACATTCCATACAAACTACTCTGCTCATTATTAGTTTTCAAGGAAAGGTCTCCATCACATATGGATGTGCATTTTCACTATCACATGTTGAGGATTTTCATTTCATCTCACAAATTTCAAGATACACCTTCAAACCTTACACGAGCCTCTCTCTAATTATTATAATAATTAGTTAGGTCTAGTTTAAGTAATTCTATTAAATATAGTTGGATATTTGTGTAACAATTCAATCAGTATTGTATCAATCTATACAACACAATGTAAATTTCATCCTTTTTTTACACTTTTTTATTTTCTCTAATATTTTAGAAATACAAATCTCTTAGGTTATCGCATAATTTTTGGGTGGATGCATTATTACATAAGAAACACAAGTTAAAATCCCACACATGTATTAATAACACTTAAAAAACCACATTGATCAATACATAAAATTCGTAAAGATAAGGAATACACCCTATTTTTTTACATTTGTGATGATTATCTAACGTCTCGAAGACTTATAAAAGTAATATATTGATTACTAATAATGTATACCAAGGGTGATATTGAAAATATAATAAGGGAAACAATGTGCTTAATTTATTTGAAACTCAACGTTTCAAGCCTAATGTCGGACCATATTAAGGAGGATATGATGTTATACTCCATTGAAGTTCATTCTTAAAATTTCAATTTCATTTCATAAGAAATGGTAACTTTCATCCTTATACTCCATAGAAAGATAATTTGGATCCTTACACCCCCACACACAATTATAGTACAAAAACAATGACACATAACAACATTGACATTTGCCTCTTAAAAACTTACAACACAACTCTAAGGAGCACAAAAATCACTATAATAAGAATATCGAGTTTAATATTTTTCTTTTGCAAAATAGTTAGGAAAAAAAAAAAAAAACTTGAACCTACCTCATTCTTCCTATGTCCATGATTGATGCAAAAACAAACCAAAATTCTAGCAAGCTTAACTCCTCCCAACTTTCCAAGCACATTCCTAATTTTCTTAACATCTACCAAATTCCAGAATTCTCATAACCCCTTAACCCCTATTTAAAATATGCATAAAAATAATTCTGCCAACACCAAAACCAATCAATCTTCAGCCACATGACATCCTATTTATCCCACTACACCTCCACCTCATTCACATTCAATTTAAAATTGAAAAGCCAAAGCAAAGTGTACAAATTCTTAACATAAACATGATTCATTAAAACATTAAATTATTCACATACATAATATTTACTTATCCAATATGGGTTGACTTTGAATGAACCCATCCCACTACACTTTAAGAAAGCATAATTCCATAATCAATTGATATATTTCCTAGAGCTCTCAATCATTATTTACTTGCCTAAGGAATGTGATAAGCCTCCAAAATAAATCCTACCATATGGGTAGTGACTAGGGCTATGTGTGGGAGTGATAAACATAGGTTTCTTTCTCGAGACCATACTATAAGTATGCCTCTAAACATAAATATGAATTTCTAAATTTGGATAAAGCGGTCAATAATGTAAGTGCATTTAAGAGATAAAAATAAACCACAAGACCCTCACATTTAGAAAAAGGGTTATCTTAAAAATTAGGCCAGCTTTACAAGTTAAAAAAGCAATAAAAGACACCAAGGACTCTAGTAACACAACCAAACAACACATCCTAGACCTAATGGTTATGAGTGATTTCACAATGGATTGGACCTTGTCTCTACATTTTGTGGATTCCCGAAGCATATCATAAATAATTTCTCTACTCACTAAACTTAAGCATCAAATATGTCCAAAATATAAATATTAATAATTAATTATGTCATAATTCAAACATACATTTTATTACATTCACTTCACAAGAAACATATTAAAAACAACACTCATCATCATTATCTACATTATTATATTCATCACACACTTTTTGTAGGTATGGTAAGTTATGTCACATGTCATGATAATAATTGTCAATAAGGATAGTAAGCAATGAAATGTAATTTAATATCATATGGCATAATCATCATAATGTAATAAACAATATATTGCTAAGCAATATCATAAGTAACCCATCATCATGATCCAATAATATTGATAATCAACATCATAGTTCAAAACATAATATGCATCTTAATATGAACATATATAAGAATCAAAATGTTTCTTTTAGTGTTCAATATTAATGGTTTAAATGTCTTAAAATATGGAAGTACCCGCATAATAATAACCAGAAGACAGTGGAAAAAGTGGGAATGATATCCCCTCACCTTAATCATTTTGGTGTCTATGACTTGCCTCGTCATCACTCAAGGTCTTGTCCACCTCACATGGTGAGTCATCTCACTTAGGTGAGATCATAGGTCATAGGATTTATATGACATATGATAGATTCCATCATAGAATATGTCATTGTCATATGTGTCATTGGTGTCATAAGAGTTACATTCCATCTTGAGAATCATAACTCCTCTTTCCCTCATGGAGGAAATGTTTTCCAGCACGAGAGTTACACAACAGTCCATATGTACCCTTCTTTTGATCTATGAGAATGAGAAGACCTATTTTTTCCATGCATGATTTTTGGTTTATGGATTACACTTATTGATTACTTGGAGATTTCTTGTTTCCATTGGAGTGAAACCTTGTTGATGTGCATGGGTTTCTAATTCATCCTCGTAGAATAATCTCACATGGTATCATAGATATGATTCAAGAAATGTGCACTCGTATTCATCGGTTGCTAGTTACTTCGGTTTTGTTTCTTATTACTTCTTGTCCAATTTTTAATCATTTTTGGAATTTTTCTATTATGGATTAACTTTTCTATTCTTTGGAGTTTGTGATATTTTTGGGGTTTTATGCTTGTGAAATTTTTAGGGTTTTCCAACCAAACTTAGCTAGTCAGTAACTATCTTTGGTGGAAAACATGTTTAGAGGTATTTATAGTTCTGGTTTATTTTATTTTTTTATTAAAATTTTGAATTTTTGTTTAGAAATACCAGGCTTTCTATCTCTTTTTCTCCCTATTGCCTTGCATCCTTCTACCCCCCTACTTGCACCTCTCATCCTCTCCTCTCCTAGCTTGACCAAGATCTTTGTTGACTTTCATGAGATCCACCGCTAACTCGGCTAGTTGGGAACTTCTCATCTCGTGTGTTACCCACTTTGGGCTTGGGGAATTTCTTAGCGGTTGTTTTTTGGCTTGGTTTACATTTCATGTGTTGTGTTGGCTTGTCGAGCTTTACCCAAATCACTATGTGTGTTGGTTTTCACCTATCATCTTTCTTGTGCTTTGTATTTCTCAATCATGACCTTCCCTACCTCCTCACGGGATCTTATTTGTTCATGGGATAACCCACTCGCTCATCATGCCCTATTTGATCTCAGCCTAAGCTTTCCACTACTTGACGAGTTGGGCCTATTTTTCTTAGCCCGACCAGAGCTTGGCTTGGTCTTTGACCACCCAGTACCATTGGACTTCCCTCGGCCTGTGTCATTGTGCTCCCGTCTGCTTTCCTTGGATCATCTGTTGTCGATCCTGCCTCGGGTTTCCTCTCGGGAGCTATTTGTGAGTTGTGTCATGCCTTGGTCATTACTCAACCCGTGTATACATTCTCGCAACATTGGCTCTACCCTGATTGCCTCACGGAGACCTTGCTTAGCCTCTTAATGGCCTTATCCCGCCTCGCTCACCGAGTCAGTAGCCATCTAGGTCTTCCAATCCACCTCGTGCCACCTACCCACAACCCGCCTCCACGCTCGCTCTCCATGCTAACTCCTTGATCGTTGACTGCTCCTTCCCTCCTTTCAAAATTTAAAATTTTGAATTTTAATATAAGTTTATTTTTAATTCTTAATTCTTAAATTCCATTATATTAAATCTTTGACAGGGCTTATATTTTAATAGGATAAAATAATTATTAGGTGGGTCATTAATATCATTTAATCGGGAAAGTATTTGTAAATTAAGGTTAATGGACATTTTTTCCACTAATTCATGTTGCGAAGTGTGCAAAGTCGTTTTAGGACCCCTTTTGATTTCCGGAGGCTTTTTTTTCGCATTACAAAGGCTTTTGGATTTATTTTTGAGTCATTTTTGCATTATATCACTCATATTATTGTTTACGAGATAATGAACATGTCCACCATAACCTTATGGTAAGGGAGTTTTTCTTACAAAGTGAGATGTTGTTTGTCACATAGAACTTGTTTTCTCTCCACTTCTCATGATTTCGCATCATTTTGTTCTTAATTTTTATGTTGAATTGTTGCATGATGAAAACTTGATTGTGGCCTCCATAATTGTGCATTTTTACACCAATTGTGAGGTGATTAGATGGCTGCTTCATGCCATACATTCACATCTGATTGTAATCAACACACTAAACTAAAGTGTCACAAATAAGGGAGGTGAAAATATAGTTATGGGTGTGTGTGTGTGTGTTTCTTTTCTTTTTACATTCTTGTTTTCTCTCTCTTTACGATGGACGATAGAATTGTACCTTTTTTACGTTGTTTAAATTCTTCAAATGGAAATCTAAAATGATAACTACACTAAGGGGTAAAGCATTGTTTTGTATCATTATGAGAGTTGATACTAAGCCTAATGATGAACCCGAAACTAAGTGGTTGAACCAATGTGACGAAGCCTTAGGTCTTATTTATATGTTTGTGTCTCTTGACTTGATCTTCCACATTAAGGCTTTTGAAACACCCGATAAAGCATGGAAAAATTAAGATGGAATGTTGGGAAATAAGATGACATGAGAGTGCATGAGTTGGAAAACAAATTGTTAGGATTAAATCCTAGTAACTTTGATAACCTACAAGCCTTCTTCTCAAAGTTCCTCCACACTATATTGATTTTACAAGAATGTAAATTTGAGAAAAATAATGCTTAGTTGATCTTGTCAATTCTTTCTAAGCTTGGCCTCATATAATTTTTCTTCATTTCTACCTTCCACACCATGAAATAAGCTCTAAGGGATACTTGGAAAATTCCCTCATTTGAGATCTTTTCATCCGAACTCATTTGACAACATAATAAGTTGATTAAAATGAGAGCAATCATATCCACCCGCATGCCCTCTTAGCAAGTACTAGTAAGGGTAAGGAAAAGAACATGAAATGAATAAAAATAAAAAGTACCAACCTAAGGAGGAAACTAAGGCCAACCAAACCCAAACCAAATATAACATGATCACTTCTACTTCTAAGCCCAAAGAGAAGAAGAAAAAGTGTAAGTGTTCCTATTGTAAGAATATTGGACATGAAGAACATCAATGTATGTGAAAACTAATAGATAACCTAACTCCTTTACTTGAGAAGAATAATATAGGTGTTCCTTAGTCTATCAACCAAACTAATCCAAAGTTCGAGTCTTCAAAAGAAAAGGAATATAAATCGATAAGAAGAAAGGAAAGACCCTTGTAGCTAGAGTCACTCCTTCATCAACATGGATCATTGATTCTAGTTCCTCGCACCACATGGGATATTTGCATGTTGAGTTTTCCAACATTAAGCCATGTAGCATGTCCCAAATTATGTTTGGTGATGATACTTATAGTTTTAGTTTCGGTAATGGGCGGTATAAATGGACGGTAGAATATTTAACCAAGTGTTAAGTGTTCTTGATCTCTCTACCAATCTCCTATCAATTTACCAAATCAATCATCTTGGTGAAGTAATGTAAGTAAAATTTAATCCTAATTCGGTGATTATTTGTGAGCTTCATGATGACACTACAATGGTTGAGGGAAAGGCACATCATTGGTCACAATTGTAAACCTTCTCCCACTTTACTTCTGATTCGACACCCACTTCCTTGCTTACTTGTGTAGATGCGGTCAACAAGCTATGACATGATTGTTTTTATCATCTTAACTATCGTTACCTTGAACATTTGAGCAAAACTAAATGGTCAACGTGTTACCCGGTGTCAAATTTCTAAGGTTCTTTGTGACGGTTGTGATGAGATTTGTTAATTCTTATGTAAACCCCCATTTTGTTGTTTCATCATTTTATACTAAGACTGATATTAGCATTTTGTAATTAATACTTTAATATATTTAAAAGGAAGTTTTGTGCATAAACCTTGTTCATTTTCATCTTATCTATGCTTCTTGGAATGAGTTGAAATAAATTTGTATATGCACTAACAAATGTGAATGAAGGACCTATCTTAATCCTAGTATGGGACTCATACATGGCCCAACACATGAATCACATTAGTATTACCACAAAAATCACTTAAGAAGTGGCGTAGGAATCACCTTGGAGCACAAGACTTGTGTTATGGAAATGCATGAATCGTATGAAGGAAGCAATGGACTTGGACATCAAGGAAAAGAGTTGATCTAGTTAGCACATGGGTTACATGATGAAAGGAGCATTGAATGTGGATTATCATCTAGTCATCATGCGACTCACATAGATTATGAGAGTCCAATTTAACATCAAGTTCAATTAGAAACATGGAAAAAATGGATAACACAAATTGGTAGTCACCATGATTCAAGGGATTCGAATACATGAGCTTTGACATCCTCTAAAATTGCTAAATCATCTCAGTTGAGTGTTAATTAAGGACTCCATTTAGAGTTAACAAGATGAAATCTAATCCAAAGTGTGACATGCACTTGTTCTTTTTATCAACTCTAGATGGATGTAAATGGAGCCTTTGATGGATGTAAATGGAGCCTTTGATGGATGCAACCTTAGGTGATGATAGTAGTGACTAGTGTTTGGTCCCTCATTATGGTCTCATAACTTTATATTTATATGGTTCTCTTGTTCTAATTTCGTAATTAACCCCAAAAAGGCCAACCACAAGAAATATGAAATGTTCAAATGGCTAGAAAGTGCCCAAAAAGTGGTGGGAAAGTGGGAAAGGATCAGGGCACCCTGACTAGGACTAGGACTAGGGTGCCTTGTGGGCCCATGCACCCATACTAAGCTAGGCACCCCAAGTGGGCACCCCTCAAGGCTAAATGATGGAAAATGAAAAAAAGAACTGGGGCAAGTATGTGTGGGAGGTCGAGTGATGAATAAAAAAGCAAAGTAAAATGGCCAAAAGATGGGGGTTAATTAGTACTTTCTTCACTCAAAAACCATATGAATAGTAGTATGAGACCGGACTAAATAATGTCTAAAGTGTGTGATTTTGTGACTACATTTTCCCCCACTTTATGTTGGTGAGTGAAAAATCTCGGTAACATAAAGTAGATAGAGATGTGTACCTGATAATCCATGTAGAGTGATGTAGAAAATGCATGAAGGACTAGAAAAAGTGTGGAATGAAAAAAAGATGATGGAGCATGGAAACTAAAGATGTAAAAAGTGCAAAAAAAAAAAGTGATGAGAGTGAACCTAGGGTGGAAATGCATGTGTAGTTGTTGATGTGTGTGATGTACCTACATGGTTAGTATGTGTGTGTGTGTACTACAAAAATGTTGTTGTTATTTCCCCCATTTTTGTAGTTGTTGTTGACTTCTTGCTTCTCATATGGTCGGACCTACAAGGAGAAGATGATCAAGTAGTCAAATACACATGTATATATGTAAAAATGCATGTAAAAGACATATGTATATATGTAAAAAAGATGTAAATGTAAAATATGCAAATGAAAAATGGAACATGTGCACTTGATCCATGATGAGAGAAAGGGTGTAGAAAGAGGATATCCTGTCCTAGGTTTTTTTGGGTGATCCATGCCATAGGCGAAAAGAAGTGTAGGGAGGAATTCTATCCTCCAACCTGTAACTACTTCCTTGAATATGTGTGAAGAGATCTCTGTACTGCCTAGTTTTTTGGGTGATCCGACACCACTGGATGAAGTAGTGTAGAGAGGAATTCCATGTATCCTCTAACCTGTAACTTGCTCCCCAAAATGCTAAGGACAACCATGTCCTATAAAATCTATTGTGTATGGGGTTCATAGACTATGTTCTGAACCCACTCATTGTATAACCCACAATGCCAAGGGTGGAAACTAACTAAACTGAATCAGTGTAGAAGCATTGTATAGTATGTAAAACCCCAAATGATGCCCCCTCTTTGGGGGTGCATGTGATGTCGTTGATAGGAGAATGCGGCCCCAAAAGAGGACCAACCACATGAACTCTAACTCTAACTTCCCTGAGGGGAAAGGAAAGCACTTGGTAGAAACCAAGGCACACAAAACAAGAGGCTAGCCAAAAAAGTGTTAGTATAAACAAGCATGCATGTATAAAGTAATGTGTAATCTATGCAAATAATGTATAAGCTACCAAGAAATATAGTAATGTAAACACGCAAAAAGACAAAGTAAGCCACACAAAGTGGGTTGCAAACATGGGACATCACTCACGATGTCACAAGACACACAAGGCCATCATGGCCACATACAAAAAAAGTGTGCACACCAAACAAAGGGCAAGGCCCATATAATAGAAAAAAAAGTAAAAAAACAAGTAAAACAATAGATAACCATGGAAGAAAGTAATCTTGTGAACAAATGTTGCACATGAAGCACCCATTAGCATGTTAGAAAGATAACTAGTATGTCAAAATGTGTATAACCATGTAATATAGAGTGCTAAGTACAAAATGAAACAATAACACATGTGAGAGATGAATGTGGATGCCCCCAACCAATGTAGGATGGGTAGAAGGTGATCATCATGTTGTGTGTAAAATACCTATATATCTACGATCACAACTAAGAAAAGGCATGAATGTGCATGTGTGTATGGTATAGATAAATGACATACAAGAGATCTAACTAGCATGTGTAATAAATGACCATATACAAGAAAATGTAAGCAAGAGTAAAAGAAACCAAGATATGCAATATGTTGTGGATGGATGGAATGGAATGCAAGATGGATGATAGGATCCACATGCCCCCAAGTGAATGGAAATGTATGTAGTGAGGTTCATTTGGTTTTCCCCTCAATAGTCAAGAATGAACCATAAACAGAGTGTGTCATCGGGAAATGGTCAAAAATGTGTGTTGTGTCTAACGTGTTGTGATGAATGTGTGTGTGTGTGTGATGATATGTGACCTAGAAATGATGTGTGTGACCCTTATAGCCAAAATGCATATATCATGAAAAGATGATCGAAAGAGTGATGATGTAGCCTAAAGCGTATATCACTACTAGATGAATAGAGGGAGTGGTGATGTAGCCTAAAGCGTATACCACTACAAGATGAAGGAATAGGTGACCATTTAGCCTAAAGTGTATGTCACTAACCTAGTAATGTCACATGATAGAAGGTTTCAATGATGAAATGTGTGATATGATAAGGTCCATTTGATTTGTAAACCCTCAGAAGTCAGTATGGACCGAGGAACTAAAGTGTGTCATCATAGGGTAGTGAGTGCAATTGTGTAGAAGTATGATGTGTAGTATGTGTGATGATAATATATGACCATATGATGTGTATGATGTGTAAAATGTGTATGATATGTGTATGTATATGTAAGAATAGATGTATGTAATGTAAATGTAGTAGAATAGAAGTGTAATATAGTAATGTATGTATGTGTATGATGTAGTATGATGTGAATGTAGACAAAAGTGTGACATATGTATGTATGAATATAGTATGTGTAATGATGTAAAATGTGATGTATAAATGTGCATATGTATGTGTGTGTAGTATGTGATGATATGATAATGTAATGTAATGTGATGTGTATATATGTAAATGATGTGTATAAATGTGTATGATGATATGTATGTATGTATGATATATGATGTATGATGTGTAGATGTGTAAATGATAAGAATGATATAGAAATGTATGAGTATGATGTATGTGTAAGATGTATGATGATGTGATGAAAGACTGATGTGTAATAGTATGTATATGCCTATATGTGTGTGTGTTCATTCATGTAGTAAGTATCCCTCAACATTCAAGTGTGAACCAAAGCACAAGAGTGTGTCATCGGGTAATGATGATATTGGTATAAGTGTGATGAGATGATGTGATGAGATGATGATGTGTGATATGATATGTGTATGATGAATGTTATGTTGTGATGTGATGCTGCTACTAGGTTGGGGGGGGATGTGTTAGATGTTATGCCCCCAAGTGTGTGTGAATGAATGAACTATCCAATGATAGTGAAGGATGAAGGTCCTCCATCGATGCATGTGGTGAAAAGTGTATGACCCTACTCTAATAGTGGTGGTATATGAGACAGACATGTTGTGTTGGTGAATGAAGTCTATGTGCATGTGATGGATGAATATATGATGAAGAAGGCCATGGTGGAGAAAAATGTGTCGTGATGGAGATCTATGTGATGTCGAGTGTGAAGGTGATGGACACCCACATGGAATAAACCAGGTGGTGATCTATGTCGAGATGTAGTAATATCCTAGGAATGGGCCTATACCTATGTGTAGGACTAGCGGAGAGTGAGGTCATGTAGACAATGCATGAGTAGGTGAACTAGGAGTAGATTGTGCTTTGAGTAACATAGAGTGTGATGTGCTAGATGATGTAGGTG
Source organism: Taxus wallichiana var. yunnanensis (assembly GCA_018340775.1). Lineage (NCBI taxonomy): Eukaryota > Viridiplantae > Streptophyta > Pinopsida > Cupressales > Taxaceae > Taxus > Taxus wallichiana. The sequence goes on from CM031239.1 coordinate 520,065,256, forward strand.
GTGTGTTAACTATGTGTGAGGAGATGATGACCATGGAGTAGATGGAGGGACACCATCAATAGAAATAACCTGATTGTTATGGATGAATTTAAGTCACAAATGATTCATAGAGATGATAGATTGAGACCGATGAATCCAATTGAGACCAAGAAGCATGTCACACCATCAACTATGTTTCCAACGAGGAAAGGCACAAACATAGTAAGAGGACCAACCATAACATGTAGTTTGATGACACCAAAGGGTTTGTTCATAGGGTATTCAATTTGTGATAGAGGGTAACCAATAGCCTTAAGAAGTGGAATGGAACATGCACTAATGGGCCATGATGGGTCAACCTTAGTATTATTGATGGAGACCGAAAAACATATGCCTTAATATGTAAGTGATTAGATGTGAAATTTGCATGATAATCATGGTTAGAGAAAGAGATGATCGGTGGTGAAGCATCAGTATGTGCAACTAAGAAATCAAGAGCCCCTTGATGCAGGAGAAGGCATTGTGATATACATGATTAGTTGATGAGTCAGTTACTTTTGTATCATGCTTGGGTAGAGGGTTATTAAATATTTTGAGCTTATGATTCTCATTGATAGGTGGAGATTGTGTAGATTCTAGAAGCTCAATTTGACCATTTGTCAATCAAACCTTGAATGAGAAATCGTAGTCAAAAGCAATGATCGGTGGAATGTCCTACACATTGATGATAGTCACAATGGGAATTTTCATCAAAGTTACACCCTTTTGGTCGAGATGGATCAACTTGTAGAGGGGAAGGTAATGTAATAAGGTTACTATCAACCAGTTGTGGTAACAAAATTCATGGAGGGATGTTAAACCTAGAAAATCTACGCCTAAATGGTTGTGATTGTAGTTCCTTAGTGGTAGAGACTACATTGATGGTAACCTTTGTATCAAGGATTTAGTTGTAGATGGCTTGAATGTTGACTTACCTTGAAATCATGTAGATGATGATGTTGCTTTCTTGATACTTAAGCTTTCCTATAGCTAAGAGCTTGGTTTCACAAAGCTTAAGAGTATGAAAAAGTTGATCAAACAAAGGAGAGGTCTCAAAAAGAACACTCTCCTAGAGAGGTGGAAAGAGACTTTGAATGAATAAATCTTGGAGCTTGGCATCCACAAGTATATTAGACATCTTAGCTAAGTTATTTTTATAATGCAAGACATAATCCGACAAGTGTTCATTAGACCCTTGTTTAAGTTGTGCAAGTTGAGCATAGGATATCTTAGAGCCAATGTTAATAGAAAGTGAGTGAGAGAAAGTATCAACCAAATGCGTGAAAGAGACTACCGAATGAACAGGAGGTCATAAAACCAACACATCGCATAATCTTGCAAACTACAGGAAAAATCTTAGTGAGTATAGTGTGATCATCTGCATAGTCAAGACATGCTACATGGAAAGCTCGAGATGCTCTTGTGGGTCACCATGGCCTTTAAAAATGGGTAATTTGGGAGAGATGAAGTTAGGTGGCAAATGGATAGGAAGATAGATAGTGTGAAAGGGGTATGCAATAATGAAGTAGAGTCTAAAGATGGGGATGCATGAGAAGTAGTGAATTGGAGTTGGTGAATTTGATTTTGTAAATCTTGATATAAAGATGTTAAATCAAGAGTGTTCGAGGAAGAAATCAAAGCTGCATATTAGGCATGTGCTAGGGTGAGTGATGGGAGTGGTAGTTGTAAGAATAGGAGAAAAAATATAAGTGGGTGGAGTGGAGACCATGGGAGCCAAAGAATGAGCAAACACTAGAGGTTGAAGCTTCACAGTTTTCTTAGCAAGATTAAAGCATGCAAGACATGAGGGAGATGAGTAGGATTTTCATGCAAAAATTTTTCAAAAGTCAGTAATAGTGTTGAGTTGATCTTGGTCAACATTAGTGTCTTCATCATAGGACTTCTCACTATCAAATGCTTCTATTTCATGGAGAGGGACATTGTGTGAATTATCCAAAGGATTGTCAGTAGTAGTAGCTATACTAGAAGTAGGGATATCAACCATTGGTTTGGAAACCCTACAAGTGAATGAAGGAAGCTCACAATATTGAAAAGACCCAAAATGACCACTATGAGTGATGGGCATATGAAGAAAAAGCCCAAGGAGAAAGGGTATTCAAAGTTCGGGTTCACCAAAATGATTAACTAAAATGTGGATAATGGTAGTTAATCTAACTAGGAACAACAATAAATAAATAAAAAATAAATAAAAGTAAATAAATATAGAAAATGACCCAAGAAACTAGGCTAATGAAAATAGAAACCCTAATATGCAAAGAAGGGTTGGAAGGAGCTTAGCTGATTCGAAGGTGATTTGATTGTGACTATAGAAAAGATGAACTAAAAATTTTGGAAGAGGAAATGAAATATGCAAGGTCAAAAAGGGAAGATATGAGATCTGGGCAATCTGGGTGTGGACTGGGGCACCTGGGAGAGGATCAGGGCACTATGGGTGCCCTAGTCTATGATTCTAGGTGCCTTGTCTATGTAGGAGGTCCAAAAACCAATTTGCGAGGTCACTTAGATGATATGAAGCCTTCACTTCTCTCATCACACTAATTTCACCGCTACACTACTTATGTTGTCATATTGTATCGATCAATGATGAAGAAGAGACCTGTAAAAACCCCAAAACAAACATCAAACCCTAAAAAAAAAAATGCAAATGAAGGGGTCGAATGTCCTCAGTTGCCACAATGGTGGACTTACTAACTAGCATTGCACTACATCTCAAACCCGATGTAGTTCTATGTGTGTGCTGTGTGTGTAATCATGCCCTAGGTGCTCTTGTGTCAGTCACACTTTGTGAAAGTAGTGAGCAATAACTATGTGTAGAAAATGTAATAGAATGGTGGATGGAATAGAATAAAATTCCCTCCTATGTAGTGTGATGTAGATGAACCAACCTTGTGCCTTGTGATGGAGCTAGATGGATGCAAATGAGAGCCTTTGATGGATGCAACCTTAGGTGATGATAGTAGTGACTAGTGCTTGGTCCCTCATTATGGTCTCATAACTTTATATTTATATGGTTCTCTTGTTCTAATTTCATAATTAACCCCAAAAAGGCCAACCACAAGAAATATGAAATGAAAGATGAATGGAAAAAAAAGTAAAATGGCCAAAAGATGGGGGTTAAATAGTACTTTCTTCACTTAAATACCATATGAATAGTATATGCATTAAGAGAAGAAGATCTTGGAAAAAAAACAAAACATCCTTTAAACACAATCCAAACTTGCATAAAATAAATCACACATGTAATCACACATGCATAAATTTAAAGGCACACTTGCAAAAAATATAAACACACTTGCATAAATAAATCTTGCATGAAAGAAATCAAAACTTTTAAACACAATCCAAAACTTGCATAAAATGAAATTGTAAACACATTGCATAATTAAAAATAAAACTGAAAGATAAATTAAAAATAACTGACACTGCATGAGGTTCACAAAAAAATTATACTTGAAGAAGGATCACATAACATGAAATCTGAAGTTTACAACAAAGGAGAATGACAAAAATAAAGAAATTAACATAACACATTGATCCATCTTCCTTGGAATGAGTGGCCAGCTCATTCCTTGGAAGAGGACTTAATTCATACTTTTAATTAAAAACTTGCTAAATGATTTCACTCAGAAGATTGGAAAGAAAGAATATCTTTATTCCTTGGGAAAAAATTACATATCTTAGTGTGGAAGGTTGCATTTATAATTCATGCATCCAACCAACTCCTTATTTTAGGAAATACAATATGATCTTATCTTTATTCCAATCCTAACAACTAAGATCTCCATCTCCACAAAATATGGAGAGAGATATATTATTAGAGTCAAAGTCTTATCTCACTTATTTTAGGAAGATTTGCTCCCAAATCTTCTCCTTGCTTTTTGGTAACAAGAATCACAATGATTTTATTCTCCTACATTATTGGAAGGAGGTTTTTCCTCAAAATGATTTTGACCAAATACCTTTCCCAGATTTTCCATTTGACTTTGTTGTTTTTTATTGTGGAACTTTTGACGCTTGTCTGATACACTTTTTCCTCGGACTACAACTCACTAAAAGTTAGATTTATCTTCATTGGTAAAACTTGTAGAAAATATGAATGAGGTTTTTGTTAAACACATTTCTATGAACAAAAAACTCTCTCATATTTTTTGTTTGACTTTTTTGTTTCTGTTTGTGGAACTTTTGAGTGCTCAAATGATACACTTTTTCCTCGATACTACAACTCACTAAAAGTTAGATTTATCTTTATTGGTAAAACTTGTAGAAAATATGAATGAGGTTTTTGTTAAACACATTTCTATGAACAAAAACCTCTCTCATATTTTCCATTTGACTTTTTTTTTTTTTTGTGGAACTTTTAATGCTCAACTGATATACACTTTTTCCTTGGACTACAACTCACTAAAAGTTAGATTTCTCTTATTGGTAAAACCTGTAGAAAATATGAATGAGGTTTTTATTAAAAACATTTCTATGAACAAAAACCTCTCTCATATTTTCCATTGGATTCTCTAATTTTCACAATTCCTCAAAAATTGTCATTCCATTATTTATGCATAGTTTCCAGAGCTAACTTATTCTTTTGATGCAAGTTCTAGAACTAATATCTTACTTTGTTGATGTAAGTTCCAGCTAAATCCAATTGTTCCGAACTCTAATGGTTCTCGTAACTTAATGGTTCTCATAACATTAAGCTAACTTCTAACTTTGATGCAGTTCTCGCTAACTCTAATGGTTTCGGAGCTAACGTTACTTTTTGATGTTACTTTTATTCCATGGTTCCAAGCTAACTTCAATTTTAAGAGCTAACTAAATAACATTGTAATGTTTAAGCTAACTCCAATTGTTTAGAACTAAATCTTTCGAACTAAACTAAGTTCCAACTAAATCGCAAGTTCGAAGCTAACTCTAATTATTTCGGAGCTAACTAAAAAAATAAATATAACTTTTACACACAATCTCGGATTGAGATGATTCTTTTTTTGAACTTGCATAATTTTTTAAGAGGAATCTAAATATGAAATCATATTTGAGTTTAGATATATATCCATGATCAATCAATTCCACTTTTACCAAAACTAGCATTATCTTTCCTTTATGGCTGCATGCACAAGACTTTGCATCTTTCCTAAATAATCAATAGGATTAGTCAACAAAATAGATAACAAAATATTTATAAAGAATGAACAAGATATATATCCTATATTCTATCTTAAGAAAACTATAAGTTCCAAGATTACATTTAAATCCACTTTCAAAGGTAACTTGGAAGGACAAAATAATGGTAATTTATGGCCAATTTATGGCTCATCATTTACCCCACACTTAATCTTATGCATGTCCTCATGCATTATATTATCATCTCCTCTTCTTAGAGTCTTCTCACATTGAGCTTATGCATGTATGCATTCCATATATAGTTCAAGAAACGAGTTCTTGTGGGATCTCCTTCTTGTTTTTAATTTCCTTTCTTTTTTGACAAGTTCTTGTGTGGATCTCTTTCTGTTGTTTTTTATTTTTTTTTTTTACAACAGGTTCTTGTGTGGATCTCCTTTTGTTGTTTTTATTTTTTTTTTTTTTACAACTTTCTTTGTGGATCTCCTTTTTTTTTTTGATTTTTTTTTTACAAGGTTCTTGTGTGGATCTCTTCTATTTTTTTTATTTCTTTTCTTTTACAACAGGTTCTTGTGTGGATCTCCTTCTTGTTTTTATTTCTTTTCTTTTACAACAGGTTCTTGTGTGGATCTCCTTCTACTGTTTTTTTGATTTCTTTTCTTTTACAACAGTTCTTATGTGGATCTCTTTTACTGCTTTTTTTATTTTATTTCTTTTATAACAAGTTCTTGTGTGGATCTCCTTCTGTTGTTTTTTATTTCTTTTCTTTTACAACAGGTTCTTGTGTGGATCTCCTTTTTTGTTGCCTCATATTTAAAATCAAAATGCATACCTCATGCTTCTCCTTCTCTCCCACACCTAAGCTCATGCATGTCCTCATGCATGTTGTTTATTCATGGTTGCCCATAAATTAGACTCTAAAAGTTTGATTACAAAGAGGTGCATATATTTTCATATTTGTAAGTAGGGGAGATATGAATTTTATCTTTCCTTCCTTGGAGATCTTAAAAGTGGATCTAGTTGTAATAAAAAAACTTACAAGAAAGCTTAAAAATAAAATAGTAGAACAAAATAACTTGATCATACCTCTAGTTGTCCTTGTCATCATATTGTTAACATGGTCAAATAGTGCGAGAAGAAGCCACCAGGTAATAGTTGATTTCCTTTGAAGAAGAGCACCCCCCTTTTTTTTTTTTGTCTTTAATTGGCCAACAAGTTGGTTTTCCAATCAAAGTTTTTTTTTTTTTTGCCTTTGATTGGCCAACAAGTTGGTTTTCCAATCAAAGTTTTTTTTTTTTTTTTTTTTTTTTTTGATTGGCCAACAAGCTGGTTTTCCAATCAAATTTTTTTTTTTTTTTGCTTGAAATGATAGCATGAGAAGGATTAGAGAAAAATTTGATCCATCATCAGACTATATTCATCAAAGTGCAGCCTGTGTAAAATAAGAAGCAATGTCTGAGATCTCATAAAAACCTTTGCATACTTGGTAACTCCAAGAAGATTTCTAAAAATTGTGTAGATAATTTCTAGGTCTTCAAAGCCCAACTTGAATTGTGCATTATCGAATCACCATAGTAATCTTCAAATCCCAAACTAGTGATCTCGGAGATGGATTGTGTTATGTATATCGTGGGTCCCTCCAAACTACTCCTTGGTTGATATTGTTGGTGCTAAAAATCTGCATGTTGGTACCAAGAACAACTCTAGAAATTCCTGTGGATGTTAGCATGAAAAAAAAGTGTTTGCTTGATATTCACAATAATTGCTTCTTAATGTTATACAAGCATATACAAAAATGAAGAAATTGAAAGACATGAAAACAAATTTTTCTAATGGATATGGTTCAGGGATTGAATTTTATTATGGGATGAAAAACTAATTTGGATGGGTGGATTTATTATGAGTGGGTTTTTATTTTGGCTCTAATGAAATCCTGAATATGGATGGAGTTAATTAGAAATGCTACCACTTCATTATTACAAACTGGATAAGCCAGTTTTTGACTAAGGTTATGTGTAATAAGATCACTGAGTTGTTAGTTGATACAAGGGGAAATGGTGGTGGTTATCAAGAATGACATATGATATTTCATCAACTGGATCTACTTCCAGATTCAATATCATATTCTACCATTTCCATATCTGAATTCTTTGTTCATACCATTATACCTTCTTGATCAAACATCACAGTCATTTTCTTATACACAGAGTTAGTTTATGGGGAGGTAAATATTTACAATCTAACATTCCTAATTGCAGAAATAAAATTTTAATCTATATTGCATGAAATAAATATTAATCTATTTTCTAAAAAATAAAATTTAAAAAACTACCTCCAAATACTTCCTGTCACAAAATTTTCCAAGAGGTATTCTACTATCACTAGAATATTCTCTTAGAAAACTTTGAATCTCTTAATAACATCGTGTCCCCGGAAATGACACCAAAATGATGAGGGTCATCAATCCTCTTCATTAATAATGTCAATCTAGGGTTGGTGTCTGAAGGTTGTATGCATTAAGAGAAGAAGATCTTGGAAAACAACTCCTTTAAACACAATCCAAACTTGCATAAAATAAATCACACATGCAGAAATTTAAAGGCACACTTACAAAAATATAAACACACTTGCATAAATAAATCTTGCATGAAAGAAATCAAACTTGCGTAAATGAAATTGTTGAATTAAAAATAACTTAAAAGATAAAAAGACACTGAAGATGTTCACAACAAAAATTGTACTAAAGAAGGATCACATAACATGAAATCAAAAGTTTACAACAAATGAGAATGAAAAAAATAAAGAAATTAACATAACACATTGATCCATCTTCCTTGGAATGAGTGGCCAACTCATTCCTTGGAAGAGGACTTAATTCATACTTTTAATTAAAAACTTGCAGAATGATTTCACTCAGAAGATTGGAAAGAAAGAACAGATCTTTATTCCTTGGGAGAAAAATTACATATCTTAGTGTGGAAGGTTGCATTTATAATTCATGCATCCAACCAACTCATTATTTTAGGAAATACAATATGATCTTATCTTTATTCCAATCCTAACAACTAAGATCTCCATCTCCACAAAATATGGAGAGAGATATATTATTAGAGTCAAAGTCTTATCTCACTTTTTTTTAGGAAGATTTTCTCCCAAATCTTCTCCTTACTTTTTGGTAACAAGAATCACAATGATTTTATTCTCCTACATTATTGGAAGGAGGTTTTTCCTCAAAATATGATTTTGACCAAATACCTTTCCCGAGATTTTCCATTTGACTTTGTTGTTTTTTATTGTGGAACTTTTGACGCTTTTTTATACACTTTTTCCTTGGACTTGCAATTTCACTAAAAAAGTTAGATTTATCTTATTGGTAAAACCTGTAGCAAATATGAATGAGGTTTTTGTTAAACACATTTCTATGAACAAAAAAATCTCTCTCATATTTTCCATTTGACTTTTTTATTTTTATTTGTGGAACTTTTGATGCTCAAATGATACACTTTTTCTCGAACTACAGTTCACTAAAAGTTAGATTTCTCTTTATTGGTAAAACCTATAGAAAATATGAATGAGGTTTTTGTTAAACACATTTCTATGAACAAAAACCTCTCTCTCATATTTTTCCATTTGATTTTTTTATTTTGTTTGTGGAACTTTTATGCTCAACGATATTTTTTTCTTGACTACACTCACTAAAAGTTAGATTTCTCCTTATTGGTAAAACTTGTAGAAAATATGAATGAGGTTTTTATTAAAAAATTTCTATGAACAAAAACCTCTCTCATTTTCCATTAGATTATTTGATTATTCACAATTCCTCAAAAACTATTCATTCCAATTTCAAAAACTCATTTAGAGAGGCTAACGTTACTTTTTGATGCGAGGTTCGAGCTAACTCCAATGGTTCCAAGAGGAACTAATGTTACTTTGTTGATGCAAGTTCCAAAACTAACTCCAATGGTTCCAAGCTAATGTTACTTTTTGGTTTTGGAGCTAAGTTAATTATTGCTAACTCCAATTCGGACTTTGAAGGTTTTGAACTAACGTTACTTTATTGATGAAGTTCTAAAGCTAACTCCAATGGTTCTAACTTCAAGAACTAAATTAAATTATTTCCAGTAGCTAACTCCAATTGTTTTGGAACTAACTTAAGTTCTAGAACTAAATTTGCAAGTTCTAGAAACTAAATTGCAAGTTCTGGAGCTAACTCTAATTGTTCCAGAGCTAACTAAAAACATAGATATAACTTTTGCACACGATCTCGGATTGAGATGATTCTTTTTTTAACTTGCATAATTTTTTGAGAGGAATCTGAATATGAAATCATATTTGAGTTTAGATATACTATCCATGATCAATTCCACTTTTACCCAACTAGCATTATCTTTCCTTTATGGCCTACATGCACAAGACTTTGCATCTTTCCTAAATAATCAATAGGATTAGTCAACAAAATAGATAACAAAATATTTATAAAGAATGAACAAGATATATATCTATATTCTATCTTAAAAAATATAAGTTCCAAGATTACATTTAAATCCACTTTCAAAGGTAACTTGGAAGGATTAAAATAAAATAATGGTAATTTATGGCCAATTTAAGAGCAAGCTCACACTTCCTTCCAAAGGTGAAAAAAGCGGCAAAAACAAGCTTGGGACAGGAAAAATCGTGAAAATTGGCTAAGTCCTAGTCCTCGCAAAAGTTGGAACAGTTGGGACATCGAGGCGCGGATCGGCCGAAAAAAAAGCCTCCGAGGGGGCAAAAAACAAGCCCGGGACGAAAAATCGTGAAAATTGGGACATCCTCGCAAAATTTGGAACAATTGGGACATCGGGACGCGTGGGGCGCGAAAGCAAAGGAGAAGAAAATTGACTAACTACTCTGGGACATTTGGGACATGAAGACGCGAAGGGCGCGAACCACCCGGTTCGGCCGAAAAGGAGAACTTTCGCACTAAGCATTTGGGACATCTGGGCCATGAGGATGCGAAGGACGTGAAAAGGTGAAGCGGCCGAGAGCAAAGGAAGCCCATTTCGGGCGGTTCGGAAGAATTTGTCCCAGACAGTCCGGGACAGTTGGAACAAATGGACGCGAAGGACGCGAACCGGCCGGTTCGGCCAAAACGAGGAACTTGCACTTTGGGACAGTTGGGACAAAGGGACGCGTGGGACGCGGATAGCCGAAGGAGCCGAAAGCCAATCAAGCAACGCCACGTGTCATCGGCCGAATGAGGGACAAGGAAGCCCATTTCGGGCGGATCGGGAGTTTTTGTCCCAAATAGTTTGGGACATCCGGGACAAATGGACGTGAAGGGCGTGAAAAGCTGCGGCAGACCCGCGGACCAATCAAATCACGACACGTGTCACAAGGGAGAAAGTCCAAAAGTCAAAGGGCGAGGTTTCAAGGCTTGGCCAGAAGCCAATGAAAAGAGGACACGTGTCCAATTTAAGGCCTGAGAAATTTCAAAGGAAAACCATGGAAGGGAAGGAGAGAGAATTACACATCCAATCAGCACTTGACACGTGTCATCCAGGTGGCAGAGCGCGGGAAAAATATTTTTCAAAATCCGTTTTGGCCTGTTTCGTGCCCTAAATCTTCAGATCGTCATATCTTTCGATCCAGAGCTCGGATTTGCACGTTCTTTATATCAACGGAAAGCTGTTGAAATTCTCTACATGATTCTGGGATCAATCTTGCATTTTGGTGTAGTTTGGAGAGAAAAATTGAAAAACCCTGGCGTGTGGTAATGCAAGTGAATGCTTCAACAACCAGCTTTAATGCGGCGACAGTTCGCCGCATTACATTTAGAAACGACCCCACCATTTTGCCAGGATCCGCCACTTCTGCCATAATGAGATGATTTAAAATATGACCTAGAAGTGGTTGGGGTAGATTCTGAATTTCCTCTCTTTTCCCTCTCTCATTCTTTCTATATATTGTAAAGAGGGGCTTCTTAAAAAAGGTCGAACATTTTCTGTTTTGCTCCTCCCTTCTTCTCCTATCAGGTGAATTTGTGGAGTTTCGAACCTCTCATTTGAAACTGTAATATGACTCTACCTCTTGGCATTCTGTAGTGTATTGTATCAATCTTTGGAGCAAGTAATACATGTCTATGGATGATTCTCAACCCTCTCTGTGTTCATTTTGCATCCTCCTGGTCTTTCACTGCAAGTTTTGTTATCTGTGCATGATCTTATATCACATTTGAATGGTCTGTGTTTACTGGCAAGATAGGTGTTCTTCATTCCTCGGTGCATCACCTCTATTAGCTTAGATTTATTTTTATGCATCTTCTTACCCTGTCTCCTTGGCAGATTAGATTAGGTTTCGAGCAAACCCTCTGCATATTTCGTGTGCATCTGAACAGAGGAATAGGAACCAGCCTTCTCTGGAGAATCCTTTCTCACTTTTCAAGTCCCACACTTGGAGAAAGGATTCAATGTTATGCAATCACACTGGATGATAGTATGGTCAACCTAGAAACCTGACCAGCATCCAGGGGTGCTGTGATTTTGCACTAACAGTTTTGGCACGCCGGTGGGACTAGAGGTCTCATTTTTATTGTAGCAGGGTTGATGTGCATCTGCTGCATTTTTCTTGCTTAAAAAGAGCTATTATTTGCATATCTGGCGACTCCAGAGGAAAAATCAACTGGTTTCAGCAGTGCAGGCCTGAAAACTTATGAGAAGAATCACAAGGTCAAGAGTCGGAGAAGAAGAAGTGTTGTTTGAATACCTGCAATTATCTCCGAGAAGAAGGCAAAGAGGAAGAAGGATTCAAAGGTCTCCATCTCCACCAAACAGAACTCTCTCAACTCCTCCACCTGGTAGGCCTTTCATTCAGTCAACAAGGGTTTTAAGACCAATTAGAATGGCTCAGAACAACCCCTACGTCAACTTCACAGGCAGCAACCCACTTGCTCTCAATGCACAACATCCAGTTCCTATTGCAGCCTTGAAGAACATTCCCTACTTCACTGGAGAAAATCAGACTACTCCAGGTGATCATGTTAAAGATATTGCTAACCTTTGTGCAATCCATGAAATCAATGAAATGCAAGTGGTACATCAAATTCTTGGCATCTTCATTCAAGAGGTAAAGCATTACTGATGGTTTAGGAGCCTTGGAGCTGGTTCTATCACAAATTGGAATCAGGTGTGTATTGCACTTCATGAGCAATTTGGAGAGAAGGAGACAACTTGTCTCTTTTGGAGCAGTGACAACTATCGAAGAGAGCTCCCAATGAGGTGACCGATTTCAACTTCAGATTTCAAAAACTTGGGAGAGGATTCCGTGGCGGTCGAGGCCAGCAATGCGAAGGTGCTTTTCTCTACTATCTCAAAGCTTTAAATTCTGATATTTCTATGTTGATTCAGTCCATGGGAGGCATAACTATCCCTATGGCTTATAGCATTGCCATTAGGGCTGAAAATTGTTTAATCCAAGCTGGCAAACTTGCCCCTAGGCCTCCCATGCCATTGTTTCCAAGTTTAGAGAGTCCAAACACTAGTCGAGCACCTAAATTTGGCTCCTTCTCCCACTCCTAGAAATCGAGTTCAAATGAAGCTTCCACTTCATCTCCAAGTGCCCCAAATGAGCTTGAGGTCATGAAGCAATTGCAAAACCTAGGCAATGAGCTAGTTACTCTCAAGAGGCAACAAGCCCAAGGTTTTAGACCTTCTTATCAACCCCAAGCTCAACCTAATAGGCAGCCATACCAACCACAAAGACCACCTAATCCAGTGCAAATATGAATCAAACAAGGCCTCCTGCCCGATAGACCATTCCAGCCTATAATCCAAATGTCCATATCTGCCTCTAAAGGCATTAGTGCCAACACGAGAACAACATTGCTCGGGAATATGATTGGTGCTTTCCATGCAGCGAGCCTCATAACCAATCCATGTGTTTGATGGTGCCTCAATCAAGCATTGATGGTGACAACTCTTTGTGTGGAGGGTGAGGGCGATCGAGAAACAATCAACAACAAAAACATTCCAACAGCAATCAGCCCCAAATCACCACATTGGTGGCTGGCGGCAGCGAGAGATTTACGTGGCATGAATCAAGCGGTTTCTCAAGGTGTTGCAGCCAACACAAGGTCAAAAAGGAGAAATTTGGGTGAGGAGCAGCCACTAGCTCCAACCAGCCCACAACCTTCTATGACTCCAGAAATGATTGGCAAGCAAAGTCCCATTTCAAATGCACAAGGGCAGCCAAGAACAGCCCCTAGGCCAACTCAAATGCCAGCTGTTGCTGCCCACGTACAAGGAGTAAATGTGCAAACCAAGGGACAACAGAGAGATCCTTCATCACCATTCAGTATCATTGATCAGATGAAGAAGACAAATGTCAATATATCTATGTGGGAATCCCTATCCATCCCAGGCCAAAGAGATCTGCTGCAAGCTGCCATGAAGGATTGGCCAACTTCGAATCAGCAGGTTCAGATGCAAGACAAAGTGCTTACAAATGCTGCCCAGCCTGAAGGAAGTCATGGAGCACAACAAGGTAAAATGTTGAAGCCCCCCCCTTTCTATGTTTCGTTAATCATTGGAAATCAGCTAGTACATAATTGCATGATAGACTCCGGGCAAGTAGCTCAGTAATGCCTAAACAGATAGCTGATCAGCTAGGGCTCCAGTATGAAATAACATCTAAAGGGGTAGTGCAGCTAGATGGGACAGCAATAGCAACAGTTGGAGTGATTAGAAATTTGAGTCTTACCTTGCATGCATGTCCAAATGTTGTTGTTTTACAAGATGTATCAGTCATAGACCTTCCACCACTCTTTGCATTGTGCTTGTCAAGAGACTTCACTGCTAAAATTGGAGGCTATCTTTCGGCGGATTGGTCTCACATGCTGTTTAGAACAAGGTATGGAACTAAGGCTACAATTAGGTCTGAACCTATTGCAAACTTCCATATTGAGCCTTACACTCCAAGTCAGATTAATGCCAATTGCTCAGCATTTGATCAAGAAGATCACCCTAGCACTGACGAGGCTGACACCAAGGTTGGAAGTATCCCGGATTTGACTCTTGATGAATGGGCAAGCAAGGTGCATGCTTTTGATCCTTATCAAGAAGTAGAAGAATCTGAGCTAGGGGTTTATTGTTTACATGAAGAGGATCAACCTCTCCCCAGCATCACCAAGCCAGATCATAAGGACAAGAATGAAGTATGGCAGTTGTTCTTTGATGGATCAAGGAGTAGACAAGGTGCAGGAGGAGGAGCTATGCTCGTTTCACCACAAGGTATAAGGTATTACTCAGCCTTCCATTTCCAGTTTTCCTGTTCAAATAACACTGCTGAATATGAAGCCTTGGTGCAAGGGATACATTGGGCAATCAAGAAGAAAATAAAGAACTTGCAAGTCTTTGGTGACAGTGAACTAATCGTCAATCAAGTCAGGGGACAACATGCTACAAAGAATGAACTGCTAAAGAACTACAAGAACAGGGTATGGGACCTCGTTGAGGATTTCGAAGCTTTCAATATCGCGTCCATACCTAGGAAGAAAAATGAAGCCGCGATAGGCTCGCGGCTTGTTGGAGCAATGTTTGATGTGGTTGACAACATCAAAAGGAAAAAACACAGCCACATGTCCATGTGATTGTGAGGCCAGCGATTCAGAGATAATAACACCAGGTGGCGGTGTTTGAGAACGATCAACGGATCGTCGATTTCTTACAAGAAGAGGCTGAATTCTCGGCTAGGAATCGGGGCAGTTAGAGCAGCGGTATGGGGATCAAGTAGTGCAGTGCGGACAAACAAGCTTCCTAGGGGTTTAGTAACATTGGAGTCTATCTTGACCCTAATGACCGATTCCGTAAGGAAAAGGCTAACATACGAGTCAAAGAGAGATTGAGCCAATTCGGTTTGGGGAAAACAAAACACTTCAAATTGGCAAGGTAGCCACTGAGCAGGAGAAATCAGATTTCATACAACTTTGCGAGAATTTCCGGATGTCTTCGCTTGGAGCTATGAAGACTTGAAAGGTTTCAATCCCAACTTGGCTCGGCTACCATAGGGTGGATCCGGATGCTAAGCCCATCGGGCGAGCGAGACCCGAGTCAACCCTCACATTGAGCCTCTAATGAAGAAAGAGCTAAATAAGCTAATAGAAGGCAAGCATTATATTCCCGATCAAGCACTCAAGTTGGGTCATGAACTTGGTTCGGTCGGGAAGAAGAGCGGAGAAATCGGGTTGTGTGTAGATTTACGAGACCTAAACAGGGCATCTCTCAAAGACCATTACCCACTTCCTTGATGGAACAAATATTGCAGGTAGTATCCGGTTCGGAGAGATTCTCTCTCTAGATGGCTACTCGGGGTATAATCGGGTAATGGTGAAGGAAGATGACCGATTCAAGATGGCTTTCACCACGAAATGGGGGACCTATGCCTCTGAAGATGCCATTTGGGCTATCAAATCTTGGAGCCACTTTCGAAAGGGCAATGGATATGGCATTCAGGGTTGATCAATAAAATAGTTTTGATATACCTTGATGACATCACTTGTATTCTCCAAAAATGCGGTGGATCACCTCTTTCATCGAGGCGGGTATTTGAGAGAGTGTAGAAGATTTGGGGTATCATTGAATCCCAAAAAAATGCATATTCTTGGCTCATGAGGAAAACTTCTTGGCCATATTGTTTTGAAAGGAGGGATTGATGATTGACCCGAGAAAGAGTTGAAGCAATTCGAGCGTTGCCATTGCCAAGTCATAAGAAGGCTCTTGAAAGCTTCTTAGGAAGGATCAATTTTGTCCACGAGTTTGTTCCAAACTTTGCAGGCTCTCGTAAAGCCAATAACAACGATGTTGAAGAAGAGCATGGCATTTAAGTGGACATCGAAGGCAAGGCAAGTTTTGAGGCAATAAAAGAGGCTATATCTCAAGCTCCACTCTCGTCATCAAACTTCTCCAAGGATTTCATGCTATACGCCTTTGGTGGTGGAGATACAATTTCTGCAATCTTGGCACAACAAAACAAAGAAGGATTAGAACAACCAGTTGCTTTCTTGACAAGGCTTGGAGGAATACGAAACTAGGTACTCTTTCATTGAAAAGCATGTACTTGCAGTGATCAGGAGTTTAAAGAAATTCAAGCACCTAGTCTCAAACAACAAAATCCAATTATTGGTCTCTCATGCGGGAGTCAGGGACTTCCTTCTAAACAAGGATCTGAATGAGAAACGTGCAGGATGGATAACTCGTGTCATGGAATATGACATCGAGATCAAGGTCACCAAACTAGTACGTGGGAAGGGACTATGCGAACAACTAGCCTTGAGTCAACAAGTTGAAGCAGGTAATGAAGAAGATGTTGTCTTGGTACTACAGGATGGTCAAGAACAGGAAAATGATAATGTGCCCACTCCCTGTTGGACTCAGAGTATGATACACTTCCTACAGACAGGCCTATGCCCTCCAGAGATGAGCAAAGCGAAGAGGAGATACTTGGGTTGCGAGGCTGTTCCATATGCCATTGTTGATGGAGTTTTGTTCAAGAAAGATGTGAATGGAGTGCTACTGAGATGCATTAGCACAAATCAGATTCAAAGGGTGTTGGAAGAGTTTCATGGTGGACCAGCTGGTGGTCATTTTGCACCAAGAGTGACAGCTCTAAAAATCATGAAGGCTGGTTATTATTGGCCTAAAATCTTGATGATTGCTATGCATGGATCAAGAGGTGTAAGAATTGTGCATTCTTCACAGGAAAAGAAAGACTTGCTGCCCTTCCATTACATCCAATCTCAGTTGACCAGCCATTCATGCAATGGGGTTTGGACTTCATTGGAGTCATTAATCCCAATTCAAGCCAAGGGCACAAATGGATTTTGTGACCACGGACTACTTCACCAGGATGGATGAAGCGGTAGCAGCTCAAAGAGGCAAATGAGTCTAGCATCTTAGACTTTTATGAGGGGATAACTACCAGATTTGGTGTACTGCTTCTGATAATCTCACGATAATGCATTGGCATTCATTGGATCTAAGGTAGTGAGTGGGCTGTCATCGAAGCAGGGATCTACCTAAGCACTTCATCAAACTATTACCCTCGAGGTAATGGCCGGGCCGAGTCTACAAACAAGAACTTGTTGAGGATCATTAGGAGGACTCTTGATGAGAATCAGAGGTCTTGGCATACCAAGCTGAAATCAGCCTTATGGGCTGATAGGATCACTCCCAAAAGATCCACAGGTAATTCTCCATTCAGGCTTGTCTATGGAAAGGAAGCAATCTTGCCCATGTCACTGGAGTTGCCAACATTGGAACTCATGAAGCAGCTGGAGTTGCTTGAATTTGAGCCCATGGAGGTGAGGTATGCAGAGTTGATGGAGCTGCGAGATCGAAATCGGGCATCCCAAGCAATGGAAAAGGATCAAGCTTTGATCAAGAAGACCTTTGATAGAAAGGCCAAGGATAGATCTTTTCAAGTTGGAGATCTAGTGTTGAAATGGGATATGGATAGAGCAAAACCGGGAAGGCATTCAAAATTTGATGCCATTTGGAGTGGCCCATACATGGTCACAAAGTGCAAGAACAACAATGCTTTCCAATTGGCCTCATTGGATGGTGAAGAACTGCAGATTCCAGTCAATGGAATCTATCTCAAGCGTTGCTTCTAGAGGGAAGTTCACTACCTCTGTAAATATTAGATTAGATTTTCTTTCCTCCAAGTGCTTGTGCACATTGTTTTGCTGTAGGTTAGTCTTGTTTTCCCTAAGTGCTTTGGCACAGCTTGCTGTCCATGGAGATGTTTAGCAGTCCTTGCTTTCATCAGGTGATATTCCATCTTCCTCCTTACACATTCTTAGTCAATTGGGATTCTAAACTGAATGTTTGATAACTCCATGCCCAATGGACTACTTCTGGCTACTGGTCTTTTCACCTAGCAGGCAGGTACCCCCACTGAGTCACCAATTGTTATCAAAATTCACCCCCCAGGGTTAATTTGATAACATGCATCAGAATTCTCAAGTCCCAGGAAAATGGATTGATTCAGGGCAAAAATCATGTTTCTAGGGTCCCCTCGATTTTTCTAACTCCCCTGGCCGAAGAAGGAAAGAGCAAGCTCTGAGGAAAGGTGAAAAAAGTGGCAAAAAACAAGCTTGGGACAGGAAAAATCGTGAAAATTGGCTAAGTCCTAGTCCTCGCAAAAGTTGGAACAGTTGGGACATCGAGGCGCGGATCGGCCGAAAAGCCTCCAGGCGGCCCGCGAAGCAAAGGGACATCTGGGACATCGGGACGCGTGGGACGCGGAAAGCCGGTTCGGCCGAAGGAGAAGAAAATCGACTAACTGCTCTGGGACATTTGGGACATGAAGACGCGAAGGGCGCGAACCGCCGGTTCGGCCGAAAAGGAGAACTTTCGCACTAAGCATTTGGGACATCTGGGCCATGAGGACGCGAAGGACGTGAAAAGCGAAAAGCGGCCGAGAGCAAAGGAAGCCCATTTCGGGCGGTTTGGAAGAATTTGTCCCGACGGTCAGGACAGTTGGAACAAATGGGCGAAGAAGCGTGAACCGGCAGTTTGTTCGGCGAAAAAGCAGGGAACTTCAGCCTTTGGGGACAGATTGGGACAAAGGGACGCGTGGGACGCGGATAGCCGAAGAAGGCGAAAGCCAATCAAGCAACGCCACGTGTCATCGGCCGAATGAGGACAAGGAAGCCCATTTCGGGTGGATCAGGAGTTTTGTCCCAAGCAGTTTGGGACATCAGGACAAATGGACGTGAAGGGCGTGAAAAGCGGCGGACCCGCGGACCAATCAAATCACGACACGTGTCACGAGGAGAAAGTCCAAAAGTCAAAGGCGAGGTTTGAAGCTTGGCCGAGCCAATGAAATAGGACACGTGTCCAAGTTTAAGGGCCTGAGGAAATTTCAAAGAAAAGCCCGAAGGTGGAGGAGAGATAATTACGCATCCAATCGAGCACTTGACCACGTGTCATCCAGTGGCGAGAGCGCGGGAAAAGATTTCAAATCCCCGACGTTTTGCTTTTTTTGCCCTAAATCTTGGATCGTCATATCTTTCGATCCAGAGCTCGGATTTGCACGTTCCTTTATATCAACGGAAAGTTGTTGAAATTCTCTACATGATTCTGGGATCAATCTTGCATTTTGGTGTAGTTTAGAGAGAGAAAATTGAAAAACGTCACGGCAATGCGTGGTAATGCGAGTGAATGCTCAACAACCAACTTTAATGCGTGACAGTACAGTTCGCAGCTTACACATTAGACATTGCCGTCATTTTGCGAGGATCCACCACTTCTGCCATAATGAGATGATTTTAAATATGACCTAGAAGTGGTTGGGGTAGATTCTGAATTTCCTCTCTTTTCCCTCTCTCATTCTTTCTATATATTGTAAAGAGGGCTTCTTTGAAAAAAGGTCGAAACATTTTCTATTTTGCTCCTCCCTTCTTCTCTATCGGTGAATTTGTGAGTTCGAACCTCTCATTTGAAAGCTGTAATACTGACTCTACCTCTTGGCATTACTGTAGTGTATTGTATCAATCTTTGGAGCAAGTAATACATGTCATGGATGATTCTCGACCCTCTCTGTGTTCATTTTGCATCCTCTGGTCTTTCACTTTGCAAGTTTTGTTATTACATGCATGATCTTATATCACATTCTTTCCTTTCACCCAACCTACCAAGATTCCTATGGACCTCTCCTCATCTCTATCACCTTCTACTACAACACTACGTCCTCCTCCAATTCACCTCGTGAGTCTAAGACATAATATTATATGGAAGGTAGTAACTATAATCCTTCATCTTCATCAAGTATGGATGGCTCATATAGGTGCAAATTCTCATAGTTTACTACTAGAGTACATCTACATAAATGGTGGAAAATCAAGCCAAAAGCATTTTCTCCAACCTTCTCCAATATGGTGAAGGGTCCATATCATAGTGGCTTGAGCTTCGTGTTTGACCTTGTAGTGTTTCTTGCTAAAGTAAATCCAAACTCTATCTCCAACATGAAGCTTATGCTCTTTCCTATCTGATCATGTCTAGCCTTGTACTTGGCTTGGTATTTCTCCAACTTTTCTTTCACATTGAGATGGATTTACAAGATCCTCTTAATGAATTTGGTTGATCTAGTCACCTCTGAATCTCTTATCTCCTTCTCATCATGTTTCCCAACTTCTATGTCCAGTGGATTTGTAGGTATATATCCCAAGCATGCTTCAAATGGTGACTTCATGGTGGATGTGTGTATTGCCCGATTGTATGAATGTTGAATGTAGGCTAAGGACTCATCCCAAGTCATCAAATATTTGTTATTATACCCTCTAATCAACTACAAAAATTCCTATTCACCACCTCTGTTTGTCCATCTATCTCGTGGATGGAAGGTTGTGCTCCTTTGTAATGTGGTATCCATACTTGTCCCAAAAAGTAGTCCAAAATTTCCCAAGAACCTGGAATCCCTCTTGAAACAATAGAATTCGGCAAGAAAAAATGCACCCATACATTAGAAAAGAAAAGATATCCTATCTCATGTGCTTTTATTATCTTTTTACAAGCCATAAGAATACATATCTTACAAAGTCTATCAATAACAACATAGAGATAGTCATGGCCATATTTAGACATAATTAGTCCTCCTAAAACATCCATAGAAATGTCCTCCCATGGACGAGAAGGGACCAATCATGGCATATACAAACCTTCCTTCATAGTTTTAGGCTTGTTAGTATAAAAAGTTTACATCCCCTTATCAATTTAGAAACTTCTTGTTGAATATTGGGCCAATACACGTCACTTACAAGTGGGCTAAGGTCTTACCGACACTTTGAAATGTCCCGCTACTTTCGAGGTATGTGCTTCCCTTATCAATAGAATCCTTTATTATTTTTGCACACAAATCTTCCCCCATTGGTAGAGTATCGTGTCCTTGAGATAAAAATATTCGATCCCTATACTTTCATCCCCTTGGGACTACAACTATTGAAATGTCACCCAAAGTATCTGTCTTGGGCATATGCCTCTCTGAAAGATTTCATCATGAAGGGCTTGATTTAAGAGATAGTAACCAAGAAAGAGATTTTATCCTGTGTGGGTGGCCTATACAACATGTTTTTCAACAATTTTGTACTACCCTTCTTTTATTTGATCACCAAATGGAACTACTCAAGGAATCCCATCCATTTATGGTTAGTGTGCATAATAGTCTCTTTACCTAACAAATAATGCTTCCATTTTTAATGGCTTGAACTAGTGCATACATTTCCTTATCATATACTAAATATAATTAAACTATTGAAGTAAAGGTCTAAGAATGATAACATATAGCTTTACTCCTATAAACACTTGTGACCATAACATAATCACTTTGGAATATGTCTCTACTTCAAAGGGCTCCTGCAAATTAGGAAGAGCAAGTACTGGAGCATGAATAATCTTGTACTTTAATAACTCAAAGGATTTTTATTTTTCCTTACCCCAATCAAAACCCTTACTCTTTGCGGCCAATGTGTGTAAAGGTTTTGTAATAGCGAGAAGCTCGGAATGAACTTCCGCATGTACCTTTGTCTTGCTCACACAAAACTTCTAGTCTCCGTGGCTCCCGTTGGTTTTGGCCGAGTTGGTGATGGATTCCACCTTCTTTGGATCCACTCGTAGCTCTCCTCCTCCAACCACATTCCCAAGATAGACAAGTGACTCTTTAGAAAATTCACACTTCTTCTCCTAAGAACTTGTAAGACTTTCTACAAATTTATTAGATCTTCCTCCTATGTGGCACTAAAAATCAGAATATCATCCGGATAAACAATGGCACATGAATCTATAAATTCTGAAATACATCATTCATCAATCTCATAAATGTAGCGGTGCATTACATAAACCAAAAGTAAGTACTAACCATTCATACAAACCTTGTTTTGTCTTGAAGGAAATCTTCCATATATCCTCCTCCTTCATTCGACTTAGTGATAACCCAATTGAGATCCAAATTTGTGAAGAATTTGGCATGTTGAAGATGGTCCAAGAGATCATCTATGCGGGGAGTGGATATCTATTCTTGATGGTGATCTTATTCAAAGCATGGTAGTCGATGCACATTCTCCAAGAACCATCCTTCTTCGGCACCATCACAATAGGAAAACTGCATGGTGAGGTGCTTAGACGTATCACACCTTGGTCTAATAGCTCTTGGAGTTGTTTCTTCACCTTAGTACTCTCTAAAAAGGATTTCTTGTACAACCCAATGTTCGGTAGAGGGGACTCTAGAAACAGTTGAATCTCATGCTCTACCTCCTATTTTGGTGGTAACCCATTGGGAGTCTGAAAAACTTCCTAAAAAGATTGAATAATACTATCCAAATCCTTCATCCCCTAGTTAGAAATATCTAAAACTTCCACCCCATCTTATTTATCCTTTAGCAAAAGTAAAAAAATTGATTATGATTTTCTTGAATAAGCCACTTTTTTTTGGTTAACACTTACCATAGTAACCCGTGACTTACGCCGGTGTGCCCAGATGTTGTAGTTGATCCCATCTTTGACCCATCTATATTGGTTCTCCCTTCTCATGAATATACCATCTCGATATACAAGTAAGGAATCCCAAAACAACATCAAGTGGAACTACATGATCTTTCAATACATCAATATATTGAGAATTTATCCTAAACTTGACCTTACATCTTTTTATTACTTGAATTTCTACACCCTTCTTCACCCATCCCAAAGGATATGGGTGTGGATGCTCGTAAGTCTCAATACCAATATTTTTCACTACTTTTGCATCAGAAATCAAATTAGACTGAGAACCAATATCAACCAAAGAATTTACCTTAGTTCTCTTGATTTGGATTTTGATTTGGAATAGTCTACTCATATCTTCTTCCTAGCTGTCCATGTTGGTGGTTGTGCATCCAAACCTCTCGTCTACATCAAATTCATATTTTATTTAAACCTCCCCATATGTCTTTACAACTGTCATGGATTTCTTAGAATCCTTGGTTCGTTTCTTTGGATGTATCTCTAGATGTAACTTCCAACATGTAGCGTAAGTATGACCATTGATATCACAATTCTTGCAAAAATTCTTGGGATCTTTACAAGTATTCAAAGTAGTGGAAGCTTTTTACATTTCCCTTTCCACTTTCCTTTTCCACTTGTTTGTCCCTACTCCTTCTTTGCCTGATTTGTGGACTGTTTTACCTTTGGCTCTATTTCTCCTTTCTTCCTTTCATCATCTATGTAGTATTCCCCACACACGCCTCATTGAGATATTTGGGATTTATGGAGATGAATTTTCTTTAAAGGTGAGTGTGAAGTCCTTCCAAATACTTGGTTAGAATGTCCTCATCCTCCAAGTCCATATTCAATAACATGGCTTGCCTCTGAAACTCCGTAGTATATTCATGCACACTTTGACCACTGCCTTGTCTAAAATACTGCCATTTGATCATCACGTAAGTCTTACGACCAATAGGATAGAAGTTAGCTCTAAGTAATTCCTTAAAAACCTTAAGTACTAATAATAGGACATTTATTCTTCTCACAAGTGGCTAGATAGGTTTCCCACCAAACTAGATTCATTGAATTGTTGTGCGATAAAACAGATAAGGTAAGAGGTCAAGGAGGAATACATGTGATTATGTTGGCAGAAGGTTGAATGTCTGTGTTACTGACTTTATCCAATATGATCATGGAGAACTCTTTTTTTTTGAACAACTACTTGTAGACGCAAAGCAATACCACCAAATGATATTAAATATCAAGAGTCAGAGGACCACCTAACAAGGCTAGATCTGGAAGCATGATGCTTCCTCAAATGGTTGTCAATCCTCTATTTTTTATCAAATTAATGAAATTAAATAACATAAATAAAGGTCCTATTGCTAACAATTTGATTTAGGTATCTCAAAATGTTATCAAAAAAATAGATTAAGCCAATTATTAAAATCTAAACTAAACTAGCATCGAGGCAAGGTATGTTTCTGGTTGGGATAGATCACATGGGTTTTTGGTAAGGTATGGGTGGAGTTTAGGTGATTTTAGAGATATTTTGGTGAAGGTTAATAGAAAAAAGTGACCAATATTGGTCCGGTAGTGATGCCGAGAGAGAGGAGACTGATGATGGTAAAGGTGACCGATGTAGATATAGAGATGAGACCGATGGTGGTTAAGGTGACCAACGTCGGTAGGGGAAATTTGGTAGTAAATTATTAAACAAGGTTTTTAGGCTTTCTGTGATTGCATAGAGAGTGAGGGTAGTATGGTTTGGGTCATAATATGGCTGAGAAGACTCGTGGATACTAAGAAGGTGGTTTAGAATCGTGAAAAGGATTGGGATGGTTGAATAGTGGGTTGATGTGAGGAAGGTGATGTACATGCAACAAAGGAAATAAACTACTGAAATAAAACAAAGATCTACAAAGGGAATAAGAAAAATGATTAGGATCATAATACTTACTTGATGTCTTGCAGATCTTGGGAGGTGGAGGAGGACGGTAGTTGATATGTGAAGATATTTTGTGTTTAGTGTCACGAAATTACTCCTAGAGTGTTCCCGTGAATATTCCAATGCTCTGGAAGGGAAAACAACTACTTGTCTTGCACTTTGTGGTTGTGTGTGTTCATCGTCTAGATGTAGGAGGGCTTGAAGATTCATGCTTGAATGTAATCAGGCTCCAATAAATGAATGAACAACCCGTGTAAAGAGTTGTGAAATTGTATATAAGGTAACCGATGATGGTTAGGTGATTGGTGTCGATTGAGGTTAACGATATATGTTAAGGCGAGAAAGTCTAGGTTTATCAAAAATAGGAAGATCTTTACTATTTTTGGCATGATTTTGATTGAGTTCACTTAGGGAAGTGGAGTTCACATGAGAGAAGGAAGGAATGTCATAGAAGAAGTCCAATTAGGTTTAGGAAGAAGTCCTTGTTGGTTAGGTTAAGTGGTGACTCAACATCGGGAGTGAAGACTCTGTCTTGAGAGTGATGACTCGATCATTGTGAGTTAAATGTGCCTGGAATGGGTCCAGGGTGAGGTGTAATGATGAGGTGGAGGTGTGAGGATGAAATTAACTTTATTAAAGTAATTAAATTAATTAATAATGTGAGGATGAATATTAGTATGGGATGAAGGGGTCATGATTAGTTAAATGTATTAAGTTAATTGATTAAAGGGGACTAAGGGAGTGTGACCCAAATTTAGAGTCTACATTTTCCCACTTTTTTCATGTAGCTTGTATTAGTAAGAGATCTTTGAAAAAATGGATTCAATGTCCCAGTATAAGCGAGGTTAGGTTGCCCCAAGTAGGGCTGAAGGTGACCCCCTCAAACTACGAATTGATGAGGTTGGAAAAGTAGTTGGGGAGTGGTTTTATAAATAGGTGATTGATGAAAGTGAGGGTCAATAGGTAAGGGTATGGTCATTTTGGGTAATGGGTAATGGCAATCAAACACATGCACATGTATAAATTACAATATGGTACGAGGCGGAAGAGCTTTCAAACTATATGTTGTCAAAAGGGTGATAGGTTTATAAAAACGATGTTGAAGTGATTTAGGTATCCAAGGTATAGGATATGGTCATGAAGAACAATGAGGTCTAGTGTAGGAATGGGTAATAGGTTTTGTTCCATGGCACCAAAGGTATGGTCGGGATAAACATCATGTCATTAGGCAAGGTAAGGTCATTAGGCTAGGATAAACATCACAAGGTATAACAAGTACACAAATTCAAATGTCACAAAGATTCGGTGATCTAGGTTAGGTATAGGTAAATAACATGTCCCTAAACACGGTGGGGTACATGTAAGGCTGATGTATAGGTAAATAACATGTCCCTAAACATAGTTAAGGTAATGTAGGCTTGTAGGGCAAGGAGTGTATAGGCATTTATGTAGATTTAGGAAGAGGTCATAAAATGTTATTTTGGCGATGTGGGATAGGTAAGTAGGTGAAATGAACTAAGATAGTGGGTAATGATGATAAGGGACAGTAGGTTTGTAGGTGAATTAGGTAAAGGAGGTAAATTGGTTAGGGGGAAGAGTGGCGAGATAACCTCCAAAGGACCCATGCCCTCGAAGTGATGCCTACATAGTCCCCAGACAAAAGGAGGCCTCGGGCTGATGTAATTCTCCCATAAGCTAGGGAAGAATATGATGAGGTAGAGGAATGGGTTGGTTGGTTTTAGGCATGATTGAGTCTAGGTCATTTAGGCATGTTTGAGTTTAGGTCATTTAGGCATGGTTGATTTTAGGTCATTTAGGCATGGTTGAATTTACGTCGATTTAGGCCATGTTGAATTGAGGTCAAATAGGCATGGGTGATTTTAGGTCATGAAGCATGGGTGATTTTGGTAAAGGAGGAATTCTAAATGTAGGGTGTCGAAGGTGCAGTCTGTGTAGGAGAATCAATAAGTAAGAAAAGAGGTGAATGGTAAGAGGAGCAAAAAAGTTGCCTAATTGGTAAGAACCATTATGAGTCTATCATACCAAATATTGGCTTATAAACATAAAACCCTAAAGGCATTTCTTGATTGACTGTTCTAAGGGTGAAGAAGGTCACATGATCACAAAATGTCACATTTGTGACACATCCCTTGAGTAGGTAAAATGTTAGAAAGGAAAGGCGGTGAGGTGAATGAAGTTGGTTTAGCGTAACCTGGTGTGAGAAAACATGCCTCTTTGGCAAGAGACCCAAGATCAAAATAGGAAAGTCCATGACGAAAAAGTCATATTTTTATTTTTTCTTTCATTTTTCTAGACTGATCGATGTGGGAAGCCTATGTGAGATAAATAGAATATCTCCTTGAGGTCTTTGTGAAGATGATCGATGTGGGAAGCTTCAAATATTTTTATTTTATTTTTTTTTGTAGGAATAGTCTTCTTTTTATGATAGACTATGTACAATATGGCTAGCTTTGTATAGTTGTCCTTTGAGGGAGCAGTCTATTTATAGTAGCAAGATAGAAAGAGTAGATGTCCTTTTTGAGGGAGTCATCTTTTTTTGAAGTTTGACTCAAGGAGTTTGAATTTGAAAATCCCGTATATTACTTTTGAATTGTTTTTTTTTGGACTTTTAGGTCATGGACAAGACTATAGAGAAGTATAGGCTTCTTTTATGAAGACAAAACCATAACACACATGGGTTAGCTATGAAAGAGAGGTTTTAAGTGAAAATGACCATGGGATTCCATCCTAAAAAGGACAAAAAGTATCCATGAGAATCATGTCATGAGTAGAACCATGGTACTCATATTGAAGATAAGGTTGAAAGGTGACGAGGTAATCACATGATTCTTTTTTAGTCGTTGATCCTTAAAATAGGTAAGTGGAAGGTGAATGGTGCTCAAGGGATAAGCGTTTAATAGACATAAGGTGATCTAGGACTTGATTCAATAATAGAATGGTCGAATATGTAAGGCATTGAGTGGCTCAGTTTGAGTCTACCTTCGAGTGAAGACAAACGATAAGCACTTGATCCATAGGTATGAGTAATGATATAGGGTCTAAGGCAATTAGGAACAAATTTTCCTGTTTACTTTTCTCCGCTTTTGTTACATGTTGATTTTCCTTCAGGACAAGGTCACCGACTGGAAGGTTTTGGTAGAAGGAAAGGTAGGATGTAAAAGTTTGGTTTTAGTGAAACATTCAATAAAAGAAGGGGAAGTGACAAGTCCCCCATGGGTATAGGGAAGAATGAGATGGTGATAGGTTAGGTTGGGTAAGATTGGGAATAGGTGAGTAAAGTTGGGTAAGGTAGATGGGGCAAGGTGGGGTAAAGTTGGGCAAGGTAGAGTAAGGTAAATGAAGAAGGTTTGGTTATGAAGGGAGGTGTAATAGAAGAAAAGGGAGTGTCGAGTCCCCCATAGGATAAGGAAGAATAAGGTGATGATAGATATCATTGTGCAATATTGGGCAATGTTTGTTAGGAAATATATATTAGTGCGTACTTTATTGTGTTAGTAATTAAATATTAGAATAATTACGAAAGTGATTATTCTCATGTAAATAATATTTTATTATAAATGAGTTGTTAAAACAACTCATATTATTAGATAGTGTATTGTTACGAGAGTAACAATTACACCTTGTTAAGAGATTAGTTGGTTGAACAATCTCCATGATTATAGGAATATATTTCCTATAAATTTGTATGTTCCCGAATAGAGAAATACATAGAAGCTTTACATTATTGTGTCATATTCTTGCATAAATCTTGTTCTTCCACTTTATTTGGTATCAAAGTGAATCTCTTTTCCTTCCTGTGTATCATGCAAACATAAAGGATTTTTTGAGGGGTAGCCTATTTTTAGTCACCCATGTGAATGGAGTTTTCATGAGTTGAGTAACTACTAATGATGGGCCCCACAAATTATATTTTTATTTCAAATCATTTCCAAAATAAATTGAATGTTTTGCAACCTAATTTGTGTGTCATAACCTATATTAGGCTTCAACATTATACATTTTACGAGATGAGATTTGATACTGAAAACCATCGGTATTTCCATTCACTCATACATTTCACTAGAAGGTATCAACGCACATATCTATTGATATTTTGGAGAATCCATATTGATCCAAAACTTACACATATGGGATCGTTACAAAAATTTGATTGCAAGATGTGTACCACAATCTTTGAGTTCGTGGCAAAATTTGTATGGATACAACATTTATTCATATTACATGAGAACACGGGTGGTTTACCAACGGGGTCTATCATCATACTTCAAATGAATTGATTGAGGCACATTTTGGTTGAAAATTCATGAAGTATAACCTTACAATCCACAACCATGTGTAGTCTTCTAGGAGGATATTTGGTTATCACTATTCAAGGTTTGCATTTGAAGGGTCATTCAATCTAAAATAATATTTGGATTTATTTTTCCAATGAATGTATTAGAATCAAACCCTTAATCCCATTTCCGGATAGAGCCACGTTACTCGTGGGCTCACCACGTGGGTGCATTCATGGTTTAGCGAATCACGAGGTGAAATCCGAGTTTGGAATTCCATCCAATGATTGTGTGTTGTGGCATATTTTCATGCCAACATTAAGCTTTTGGGTAAAGATGCATAATGAGAAATCGGTTGAAGGTGGTATTCTAAATATCAAAATTATGTGTCAAATTTTGTCCTTTGGATTTTTAGAATATCAAATTTGGTACTAACATATCAGATTCTATTTTCTTCTTTACGTGTGTGAAATATCGTGGTGCATGTGAATTTTCTATATTAAAATAGTGAGTGTCGGTCATGCCAAATATTTTACTAGAATTCATATGTAATTTAATCTATAGTCTCTCCTCAAAAGTCAATTTAGTCTAAAAGATTATCTTATGAGTCGGTGTCATTCTTACTTTATCACTAGGACATTTTGTTTACCTTAAATATAAATTTTGGTATTAAGGTCCATATTGCTCATTATAGTTTAGTGTTTTTAAATCCATATTTATTGTTGAGTCAAATCCAATCATTAATTGGATTTTATGTTTTTAAACGTTGTTCATTAAAGTACATTGAGTCATTAGTTTTTTGGGTCATCTTGTTCAGTTAAAAGAGTGAAAAAAAGAGTCATTATAAAAAGTTCAAAAAATAAAAAAGTTGTCTCACTTTTCATAATTGGACGCATTTTACTTGTAATAGACATCCATCTTATGGAGGTATTGTTTGAGCTCCATGATCACATCCAGATGAGTTAACAACATCATCTTGGAGGAGGATGGAGGCATTGGAGGTTGGAGGTCATTCAACGACCTCTTGTCACTCATGAATGATGGTGGCTGCATTTGATAGACGATGGTGACATCTGATGTAGTGTGAGTATGTGCTTTCCCAATGTGGAATTATCAACATAATCCTATTTGAAATGTTCCAATATGTGGAAATTTCACATTGAGGGGAAACATGATCCCAATGTTTAATTTCCATTATGCCAATGTTTTCTTTGTGTGTATGATCATGAAATTTTTCAACAAATTTCCTATGTTATTCCCTACGGTGAGATGTGATGAGGGACTGAGAATAGTACTTTCCATATCATGATGTGGTTGTAGGTAAACCAATTGAAAACCTTCATTTGTGATTTGTGGTAAACCAATAGAAAACCGCCATTCTTGGTTGTTGGTAATCCATTCGCAAAAAGATTATCACCTTGTGGTTTGTGGTAAACCAATTACAAAACCACCATTCTCGGTTTTTGGTCAATTGTTTACAAAACCATCCACGAGGTTTGTGATCATCTGTGAAAATCACGGATCATGTGCAGTGCAAGTATAAAGGAAGGTTTTCCCCATATTTTTTTACTAAGGGGAATGTTAGGAAATATATATTAGTGCATACTTTATTGTGTTAGTAATTAAATATTAGAATAATTACGAAAGTGATTATTCTCATGTAAACAATATTTTATTATAAATGAGTTGTTAAAACAACTCATATTATTAGATAGTGTATTGTTATGAGAGTAACAATTACACCTTGTTAAGAGATTATTTGGTTAAACAATCTCCATGATTATAGGAATATATTTCCTATAAATTTGTATGTTCCCGAATAGAGAAATACAAAGAATATTTACATTATTGATGGTAATATTCTTGCATAAATTTTGTGATGAAGAAGAGGTTATTATAATTGGCATGGGTATGGTTGGTTTGGTTTGTCTCAAACACCTTTGGATAGATCATGGAAGTATCGCGAGACAATATTTGCATCTAAGTTTATAAAAGTAGTTGAAGGCATCCCCAAAGCATGGAATTGTCCACATAATCCAAGTGGTCAGCCAGAGACATGAAAATTACACCATTATAGAAGGGGATGATGTTGATTTGGTATTGATCCCTGTAAATAATGTATGTGAGACATGGAAATGGTTGGCTTCGAGACTCATGGGTAAAATATTAGAGAAAATCAATAGGATCCTTGGAAGCTAATGGAGAATTATCACCAATAGGAAAGGGTGTGTTGCTTAATGGATCCCCATGGGTAGGGAGATGACAAGTAGGATGAGGCAGGTTCATCTTTTGGTGAAGAGAAAGGTAAACATGACTCTCCCATGGGTAGGAGAGAAATACTCGCAGGTTGTTTCGGTTTGAGAAGTGTGTGGGGAAACTATCTCGAGATATGGTAGAATATTCCATGGGTAAAGGGGAGATAAGGGAGACTCCTCTATGGGTAAAGGAGAAGATGAAACAATTAACTTCTTGGATGAAGGATCTCATGCAAGAATCTCCTCGATAGATGGAGTAGGAGGAAATTGGGAAGAGTTGGTATGATGTCGAAAACATCATGAACCTCACAAAATTATTGTCATTGGTCGAATGTTCATTTGGTTTGGTTAGATGACGAGGTGTGATTTGGGAATGGTTTCTTGAAGATGTGAAGGTTCTGATTAGCCGATGTGTTAGGGTTATCCAAGATGAGATATCCACTATCTAACATTTCTTGGATGATATTTTTGAAAGTTATACAATTACTTATCATTATGACCTTTAACGTGATGATAGTTGCAGTAATCATTTTATTTTTACCATGCGGGCATAGGATGAGAGGGTTAAAACCAAGTATGTGGTTTGGGTGGAAGAGTGATGGCTTTGGATTTTAGAAGTTTTTCTAAAACCGAAGAATAGGGTTCTCCTATGGGAGTGTATTTTCATTGCTCCCGCTTGAACTAAAAATCTGAACAAGAGAAAGGTTGGAAGAAGGATTTGATTGGTTGGATGGATGAGATGGGCCAACATTTCAAAACTACCACATGGGAAGATCCTTTTTCTTTAGAGTAATTATTTTGCAGTTTGGAAGAAGAAGAGGTATCATTTGATTTAAATGCAACATTCTTATTACACAATTGTATCTTCTTCTCTTTAATGACACAAATTTCAAGTTTTCGGGCCATGGTGAATGCCTCGTCGAATGTGTGGAAGGTTTGAACTTGGAGAGTTGGTGAGATGTGCCTAGCACAAGCCCTAGTGAACAACTCTATTAACTCGGTTTAAGGTAGTTAGAACATGAGTTGGTTGATTAGGCTTTGCCAATGAGTGAAAAAATCTTGTGATAGATTCATCTTCATATTGTTGTGTCAGTACAAGTCGGTCATGGTGACTTTCTTGACGATGTTGATAGAAAAGTGGTCTAGAAATCTTGAGCTACTTGGTTGAATGAGTAAATGGAGTTCCTAGGTAGAGAACTATACCAATCCAACGCAGGTCATATCAAGGACATTGGGAATGTTTGTAAGAGAAAAGCATCATCATGAGCGATCAAATAACACCCATGTTTAAAATACCACAAGTGTTATTATGGGTCTTCTTTTTTGTTAAACTGTTTAATTTGGGCATTTCCCAATGCATAGGGTATGGAAAATCAGAATGGATGGGTGAATGGGCTCATTGCAAATCTCATCATATGTCAGAGAATTACGTGAGCCGGTGATGCTTCTAATGTCTGCATCTTGTCCATCATCATTTTGATAAGATTGTTAGTAGGTTGTGATGATTGGGCACCCCCTACAATATAAGGGGGTAGATGATGAAGGTATGATGTGGGTGGCATCCTAGTATATGGTGGTGTTGAGTATGAAAATTGTGAGGGAGGAATAGATGCAGGTGGAAAGTATCTTGAATAAGTGATAGATGAGATAGGGGTTATTGGTGATAAGTGTAGGTAGGTGGAGTGGATGTAACAAATCTCATAGTAATTAGAGGAAGAGATTGTGGGATGGAGAGGAAAATGTTTTGGAAGGGAGTATGGGTTGTCGACACCATGGGTGGCTGAGATGCAATAGGTATATGAGAGGTGGTGGTGCAGATAGACCTACACTCAAGGTGGTTGATAAAGGAATGGTTGACACCATAGGAGTAATTGACATCAAAGGCATGATAGATGCCATAGGTGTAGTATAGATATTGATGATGTAGGGTCAAGTTGGGACACCACAGGTGGTAAGGTGGAAGAGGGTAAGGCTGAGCTAGTAGTATCCATGTAGAAGTGGGTGTGAGGGTAGGAGGAATGGACACATGCATGTCATATATACAAGCTTCCATGATGAATCCCGAGTGGATGAATGGGATAAATAATATTGTAAAGAAACAAGGTTTTGATCAAGGAGTCTTGTGAACTCCTCATCATTGGTACTGATGATGATAGGTTGACTGGGATCCATAGGTGATAGAATGGAAGGTGGTGATGGGCTAGGTGGGAGCGGTGAAGGCTAGCATGGAATATGAGGGTGTTGGCTTGGCTACAGTCAAACCATGTGAGTTATAGTAGACTTGGTAATCTAATCTTTGTAGATGACACAAAAGCACGAAGGAATGGAGAAAATAGTTCTAGAAGGTGAAAATTGGTCATTGTTTTAATTGAAAAATTAAAACACAGAGACCAATGATGGTTGGGTAACTAGTGTCGGTGATAGAGGGTAACCGATGATGGTCAGAGGACCGATACCGATTACTATGGAAAATCAAAATATTTGTAAATGTGGTAATAAATGATGAAAATGAAGCAAATTTGGACTTTGACAGTGATTTCAAAGACATAGAGATATGGTGAGGTAACTGAGGAAACCCCAAAAAGAACAGAACTATGATGAATGCTACTTTGGTTAAAATGACCAAAATAGTAGGAAACTGACAATGATTAGTAAATTAATGATGGTTAGATGAGTAAACGATGACAATCGTTGGACCGACGCCGGTCATTGCGAAATTTGTGAAAAGATGAAAAAAGTGAATTTGGTAACTTAGATCAAATAAAAGACCAACCCGAAACATGAGTATGGCAATGATTGACCCTAACACACTCAAAAAGAGTCAAAATACACCAACTATGATTATGGAGTGTGAAAGGAAAGAAGAATGAAGAAATACGAACTCACACCTCAAAACACAGATCAAGCAAAAACTAACAAACATGAAATCCTATGTGGTGGATTTTATGTTCCAGCTTATGCCATTTAGGACTGACTTGTGAATAGAGTAGAGTTTTGGTTTGATAAAAGGTGTCCTATGAAAAGCCAACAACTAAGGATAGTTTCAGGTAAGTTTTGGCATGGGAGATCCTTTCTCTGAGATAATGACTTGGACAGAGAAACCAGTTTGGAGCCCACTATCAATCCTTTGATCATGTGATCATTGACAACTTCTTTCAAGTAGGATGTTGTTTAAGAAAATGAGTACTTTATTTTAGTGGTTTGGTGTAGAGAAGAAAGTGTGCACTACGATTCATTTTTCAACCATCAGTTGGCATGACTTCCAGCATATAGGTTGCCCACAATTTAAATGAGCTACAGATGCAACACTCAAAAATGATATGCAAATATTTTAGACCCAAATCCACAATGACATTCATGAGAGCAATGATGAATAGGAAAGAGTATGTCTTTCACTAATGCAATACAAAAATAAAAAATGGTTCTTTTTAGTCCAAAATACGAGTGTCAATGAGACAAGTAGAAGAGAGAGAATGTTCCAAAGGAGAAAATTTAATGTGAACTCTTTCAAAGGAAATAGACACAAATATTTCACCTAGGAATGAATAATGCAAAAATAACCCTTGATGGGTCCCACCAGTGTGCCAAAATGTTTCACCAAATTGTTGTGTGATAAAACAGATAAGGTAAAAGGTCAAGGAGGAATACATGTGATTATGTTGGTCGAAGGTTGAATGCGCGTTATTGAATTTATCCAAGCTGATCATGGAGAAATCCTTTTTCTGGGAAGGACTACTATAGATACAAAGCAAGACCACCAAATGATATTAAATAGCAAGAGTCAGAGGACTTCCTAGCAAGGCTAGATCCAGAAGCATGTGATGTTTCCTCGAATGGTTGTCAATCCTCTATTTTTTTATCAAATTAATGAAAGTAAATACAAGAAATAAAGGTTCCTATTGCTAACACTTTGATTTAGGTATCTCAAAACGTTATCAAAAACTAGATTAAGCAAAGTATTAAAATCTAAACTAATTTAGCATCAAGAAAGGTATGTTTCTAGTTGGGACAGGTCACAAGGGTGTTAGGTAAGGTCACAGAGGTATCTGGTAAGGTCTAGGTGGAATTTAGGTGATGTTAGAGGTAGTTTGGTGAAGGTTAGCAAAAAACACAATGACGATATCATTCTTGATTTGGTGATCGAAAATGGTTAAGGTGACTGTAGAGAGAGGGAGGTCGATGGTGGTTAAGGTGACTGATGTCGGTAGGGGCAATTTGATAGTAAATTATTAAACATAGGTTTTTAGGCTCTCTGTGATTGCACAGAGAGTGAGGGTAGTATGGTTTGGGTCGTAATATGGCTGAGAAGACTCAAGGATACTAAGAAGGAGGTTTAGAATGGTGAAAAGGCTTGGGATGGTTGAATAGTGGGTTGATGGGAGGAAGGTGATGTACAGGCAACAGAGGAAATAAACTACTAAAAAAACAAAGATCTACAAAGGGAATAAGAAAAATGATTAGGATCACAATACTTACTTGATGTCTTGTAGATCTTGGGAGGTGGAGGAGGATGGTAGTTTATCCGTGAAGATATTTTGTTCAATTCCACAACAATACTCCTAGAGTGTTCTCGTGAATATTCCAATGCTCTGGAAGGAAAAATGCTTTTCTTGCATTGTGGTTGTGTGTGTTCATCATTTGGATGCAAGAGGGCTTGAAGATTCGTTGCACTTGAATGCAATCAAGCTCCAATAACTGAATGAACAACCCATGTAAAGAGTTGTGAAAGTGTATATAAGGTAACCGATGATGGTTAGGTGACCGGCGTCGGTTGAGGGATAACCGATTGGTTAAGGTGGGAAAGTCTAGGTTTACCAAAAATAGGTAGATCTTTACTATTTTTGGCATGATTTTGATTGAGTCCACTTAGGGAAGTGGAGTTCATGTGAGAGAAGGTAGGAAGGTCATAGAAGAAGTCTAATTAGGTTTAGGAATAATTCTTAGTTAGTTAGGTCTAAGTGGTGACTCAACATTGGGAGTGATGACTCGATGCTGAGAGTGATGACTCGGTCATTGTGAGTTAAATTCCCCTGGAATGGGTCCAGGGTGAGGTGTAATGATGAGGTGGAGGTGTGAGGGTGAAATTAACTTAATTAAAGTAATTAAATTAATTAATAATGTGAGGATGAATATTAGTATGGGATGAAGGGGTCATGATTAGTTAAATGTATTATGTTAATTGATTGAAGGGGACGGAGTGTGACCCAAATTTGGTGTCTACACATGGCCTTAAATTTTGAGACATGCAAAGGTAATCCTTTGTGCCTCAGTAATAATATCATGCACACTAAAGTAAACTTCTAGTTGCTTTAGCCATTTATCTAATAATTACGCATCTACTTGTCCTTCAAAACTCCTAATTTCAACTTTAGTTTTAAGCTTAAAGGGAGCATGATCAGATTCTATCTTTCCAATCGAGTTTCTTCTTCACACTCTTCCACATCATCTTCCTCTTCGTGGATCTTCCCTATGCCAAACCCACCTCAAAATCAACCCATGGAACAACTTGATCAACAAGAAAGGATGGATGATGGAGTGGAAAATCCCAATGGTGTAAACAATGGAAACCCCCACTAGGAAGGACATTCACCTATCCCATAGAACTGGACCCTAATGACCAAACCCCCATGAAAATAATATCTCCCTCAATTTTAAAAACCTTTAGGGGGCTGGTCTCAGAAGATCCTGACCAATTTCTGTTTGAGTTCAAAGTGTTGTGCCAAACCTATGACTATACCTCAAACACTCAGAAGTTAAAGTTATTTCCCTCAACTCTAAAGGATACAACCATGAGGTGGTTCATGGGCCTAAACCCCAATTCTATCCACACTTGGGAGGAGATGGAAACAATCTTCTTGGATAAATACCAAGATTATTATAGGGTTAGAGACGAAAGGAATAACTCTTTAGGATATAACAAAAGGAGGATGAGAGTGTTGAGGACTATCTTGATTGATTCCTCTTCCTTCATAGGAGGTGTGGTACAGTCTTGATATTACTCTTCTAAAAAATCTATTCCTTAAAGGATTGGATGAAGACACACAAGAATCATTTAATCTAATGGGAAAATGAGACATGAACAAGTTGGAATTCACTAATATCATTTACCTTTGTAGGAACTACTCCTGGACTTGCCCAAATTTTTGAAAATAGAAAGGAAATATTGCCAATGGCAACATATCCAAACTAAGAGAAGATATTGCAAATTTAAGAACGAATCTCTTAGTTCAACTTAACAAAACTATGGATAGGGAGAAATCTAGGAATACAGATCCATTGTTTATATATTTTCCAAGATGTAGGAACAAACATGGGCTTAAGGACTATCCCTTAGATAAAACAAACATCTACCTTTTATGTGATCTAAAACATGCCATTGATCAATGTGGATTGTTTCCCTTGCTAAAGAATCACTTAAAACAAAATACAAAAAGTGAAGCTGAGGTGAATTATGTGGCTCAAAGGCAAGGAGGGAATTTTCCAGCAAATCAAAACCAATCCTATGCACCAAAAACACAATGGGTTCTAAACCAATGGAACACACCATGGTCATACCCCCAACCTTGGGTTCAACAAGTCCCATAGGAATGGATTCCTCAGTGGAATGCACAACCAAATTATTATCTACAACCATGGACTCCAAACTCAAACATTCCACCATTCCAACAATTTAACCCTCAATTTCAACAATAGTGGAATGTACCCCAAGGATCGGGTCAGTAGTATTATAATCCAAGAAGATCCCACCGATAACAAGATTTTTAACTAGCCTACAACTATTGCTCCATCTAAACAACCTACCCAAGCATAATTACAACTCAAACCATTTTAAATCCAAAGAATGTAAGGAAGGGTAACCCAATATACATTGTCAAATCCGAAAATATTCCCATGATGAATTTTGTGGATTGTAGAAACATATTGTTACGGTCGGGGAAGGTTACTTCAAAACCATCATCTCCAATTATAGAAGAATTATCTAAGGACATAAAAATCAGAAGTCACACAAACCAAACCTTTTCTTGAAGAAACATTTAAATAGAGTGCAGTATACCATTTCCATCCAAACTTTTGGAAAAGGAAAATGTTGTAACCCAAGAGAAACTAGAGTCAAAGCTGATTCAAGGATTAAAAAAACTAAGTATTGGAATCCCTTTGTTACAATATCTTAGAGATATTCCAGAGTTAAATAAAACTATCAAAGAGATTTGTGTTAAAACTCTAGGTAGAAGGAAAAATCAGCCTAGAATAATCCATGTTGATGGAAAACTAGCTAGCATATTAGAAGGGAAGATGACCCCTCCAAAATATGGTGACCTTGGAAGTCCAATTATTATAATTTGTATTAGAGATGTGAAGATTCCAAATGTTCTAATTGACTTAGGGGTTGTAATCAACGTGACTAATACCTTTTCCACATTATCTCTTCCTGAACCACAATCAACTTTAATAGTGTTATAAATGGTTGATCAATCTATAGCCAAACCCAAAGGGATCATAGAGGATGTTACCATCACAATTGAAGCATGGGATTATTCAGTATATTTTATGGTTATTAAAATAAAGAATAAGAAAATTAGATATCCCTTGATTTTAGGATGCCCTTGGTTAGCCACTGCTACAGCTCTTATTGATTGTAGAATATGAAACATGATAATTACAAATGGACATGATTCAAAGAAACTATCTATATATCTAGCTGCCAAACCTTTCACCACTGAGGACAAACAATGGTGGAAGGATGATTTAGAGGAAGCAGAGGATGTTGTTTCCTCATTAGTTGTGGTTATAATTCAAGAACACTTAGAATAGATACAGAATTGAATCTTTCGAACTTTAGTCACAACCAATAGAGATAAAGGACGATATGATAGATGAAAACTTACAACCTATAATCTTTCATTTCTCACGAAACATAGATCTGAATGAGTGTATCTTCCACAACATCATTGAAATCCACATATTGCTTCCCCATAAGTGCCCCTTGAATTCATTATTGAGAGAATACCCAGTGGTAAATTCTCTCTATCTAGACACCAAATAACTACCCATTTTCCTAGGAAAAACATTGGTAGTTAATAGTTGGTTGACTAGTCAAGAGGAGAATACCCTATTCAAGATTCTATGCTCTCATCCTCAAGCTTTTTCTTGGGAATATAGTGACATGAAGGGTATTCATCCTAGTATTTGTACACATCACATTTACACAACTGATTCTAGACTAGTCATACAACCACAAAGGAGGATAAACCCTTCCTTAAGAGATATTGTAAAAACTGAGATTGAGAAACTTCTTCGGGTAGGATTTATCTATCCAATTTCAGATAGCTAGTGGGTTTATCCATTAGTTATAGTGCCTAAAAATAATGGTAAATGGAGGGTTTGTGTGGATTATAGGGAGTTGAATAAGGCAACACATTGAGACTATTTCCCCCTACCTTTTATTGACCAAGTCTTGGATAATTTATCCTGGAAAAAGGTATTTTCATTCCTTGATGGTTTCAGTGGGTACAATAAAATCATGGTGGCACTAGAAGACCAAGATAAGACTACCTTCACCTACCCATGGGGAAATTTTCCTATAGGGTCTTACCTTTTGGCTTATGTAATGCTCCTGCTACTTTTTAAAGAGCCATGTTAGCAATTTTTGTTGATCTCACTCATGATTATGTGGATATTTATATGGATGATTTTACAGTTTATGGGGAAAAATTCCAAGAGGAAATTGATAATTTGGAAAAATTACTCTCTAGGTGTGAGAAACATCAGTTATCTTTAAACCATGAGAAATGTATGTTCATGATGGAGCAAGGTATAGTCTTAGGCCACCATGTTTTAGCTGAGGGAATCAAGGTAGATCCGGATAAGGTTAGTATCATTGTGTAACTTCCATCCCCAAAAATCAAACTGAAGTAAGAATATTTCTAGGACATGCAGAATATTATAGAAGATTCATTTCAGATTTTAGTAAAATAGCTTCTCCATTGTTTTCCCTTTTAACAAAAGATTCTGAATTTGAATGGATAGAAGCGTGTCAAAAATATTTTGACATCATCAAGGAAAAATTGAAAAATACCCTAGTTTTAAGAGGTCCAAATTGGAAGTTTCCCTTTCACATAAAAATTGATGCTTCTAATGAGGCAGTAGGAGTTGTGTTTGGACAACAAGAGGAAGGAGAGGTAATGCATGCCATCTACTATATTAGCAAAAACCTCTCCCCTAAAAGGAATTACACTACCACAAAGAAAGAGTTTCTTGCAGTTATTTATGCAATTAACAAGTTTTTCCATTACATTACATGATATGAAGTAATTGTTCATACAGATCATTCCACCATTAAATATCTAATGAATAAACATTGGTGCATGGTAAAATTGTAAGGTGGATTTTGTTATTGCAAGAATTCAACATAAATATTATTGATAAACTAAGAAAATCAAATGTGGTAGCTACTTTCTCTTAAGGATAACTATTTCATGTATAGAGGAGTAGGTTAATGATGATTTTCTAGATGAACATCTATTTCCAATCTCAATTGTCTCCATGTAGACACTAAATTTGTGTCTTACGACCCCCTGTGCCCGCATCTCATTTCGCAACCCAACCTCATCACCTAAACCTTACACAATTATTTATTAATTATCTTATAATTAATAAATCCACATCGCCATACCTGCCACCTCATTTTGCCACCTCATCATGACCTAGTCCTAACCCTAAACTAACCTAATTAAGACCTATAACTTGGCCTACATCCACACCCATGACTAATTACTCCTCACCCGCACCTAAAACCAACCTCATAATGACTTGACCAAGCCCACAACTAATCCCTCGGGAGAAAAGGAGGGAAAGTTGGCTATTTTACTAAAAATAGCCCACTTTGACTTGACCGATACCGGTTCCTACTCGACCACCGTCGGTTATGTAACCACCATCGGTTCCCTGTAAATGACCGCTCCCAACCAAAAACAAAGGGTGGGATTTTCATTTGATCTGAACGCGAAGTCATTGGAAGGATTCGAATTTACTTGGCTGAACAGAGACAAGTGAAGAAAGAGAGGAGTTTGTAGAGAGAGGACATCAAGCCCAAGACTGTTTGAATAACCAGAGCCAGGTGACACTCATCCAAGCATCGGGAGAGGAGATAGTTGATCTCGGATTGTCAAACCATCCTACCTGAACTCTGCCTTCGTCATCACAGTCCTTGAACCTACATTTTTCATTAGGAATTAGTAAGTAAGTCTTATACGTTCTTTTAATAATATTTCTTGGATTTACGAATCACGGTAATTACAAGTCTACTCCCGAGATCCACTACTCGATAACACCCCCCATCTAACTATCATTCCTCTACCCCTACACTTTGCCCCAAGAATAGCTCCCATACCCTTTGAGCCTTCTCTATCACCCCGTTACCCATCCCCAATCATTTACTAGCCTTATAAACACCATAGTCATCTTATAGCCAACCTTTTACCAAACCCCTTAAATCACTACCCCTACCGATATCGGTTATCATCAACCGACCGGTGACACTGACGGGCATCGGTCACTGTGATTCCAAAACCAAGACCAACCTTTTCTCTATTGTTCTAACGAGGCAAACAAATTGTAATTGGACAATAGCTTATTTGTTAGAATTTGTGTTAATTCATATTAGCGAGGCCGACTACCTTCGAAAGGAAGTCTCATATTTCCTGGGCCCAAGGTAGTTCCCTCACTTATTATCTAATTAGAATTTGGTGGTCTTGTATTCTTACTTGCAAGGTAGTCCTTCCCAGACAAAAAGGAGTTCTTTGCAATCGATCTGATCTCTCTCTACGGTACGTGCACACCCTCTCAACATTCAATAGGTATTCCTCCTAGCCCTAACCCTTATCTATTTCTCAAAGGAATGAAAGGATAGAAGCAACTCTATCCCGGGAATGGAAGCATTTATGTGTGAAACATTTTGGCATGCCCGGTGGGACCCATTTCGGGTTTCTTTCTTTCTTGCTTGCTTTCATATAGGGAGCATACATGCTGTTTTCTTCTTCTAAAAATTTCACATGATATTTTGTTATATTTGGTAAAAGAATTTTTCTTGCTTTCCCAGCTTTGCATTAGTGAAAGTCATCTTCTTTGCTTCATCGAATAACATTTTCAATTTGGGTTTAAAACACGTGCATCCCATTTTTGCGTGTTGTTTTCAATTCTAGTGAACGTAGATTAAGTAACAGGTCGTACACGTGGGGGTGATTTCCACGGTATTGACAAGAAATTAATCTTACTTTCACTTGCACAACACATACCGAATCACTTCACAATTAACACAATAGCTCAAAACATCCCCCTTTTTCCGCGGTATTCCTCCACCCGATTGAGGTAACCTTATAAGCCAAAACAAACTTGACATTTCCCCTAAGTCTTTTGTTTAGGATTCTGACATCATTCTGCATCTAAGGGCATAAGCCCAAATTGATTAAAACTAATCCTAGGGTTAGTCTGTTAATTTGCTTGTGTATCTTGCTTGTTTTCAGTTCTGTTTCTCTGTCATACACTGTTTTCTGTGATC
This sequence comes from Taxus wallichiana var. yunnanensis, assembly GCA_018340775.1. Classification (NCBI taxonomy): domain Eukaryota; kingdom Viridiplantae; phylum Streptophyta; class Pinopsida; order Cupressales; family Taxaceae; genus Taxus; species Taxus wallichiana. The sequence goes on from CM031239.1 coordinate 520,107,954, forward strand.
ACTTCAGAACAGTTTGGTAGGCATACTAAGCACTGTTAACCCCAAATCAGCAGCTTCTTACAGTTTCTTATACCAGTCCTATTATACCGACATCGGTTAAGTGACCGACATATTGGTTACGATTCTTTTATAGTCACACGACAAACCAACAACCTACCAATTTCAACATTCTGGGGTTGTTTCTGTTCCTGATAGATTGAAACCTTACTGTGTACTCTTGCCCATGGTTGTTATCACTCGAAGCAAGCCGCCACCATGGTTTCACATGCCTGCTCATGCCTTTTCCTGAATCGCCCCCTTCACATTCTATGGGGAACCCTACGGACACCAGTGAGGTTCCCAAAATCCCTGTAGGAGATAAGGAATTTGTAAAATTTTTGGACGCTAATCCTAGCGCTGTACAATATTATTTGTCTCATGCCCCTGACCGTACGCCCGATGGTCAACTCCTTGTTGGCATGCCTATTAGTATAGCTGCTCATTTAGCTCCTTCTCACTTTGATAACTCCGATTTTCCTTACGCATCCTTAGCCCGTTTCCCAATCCAGGTGGCTTCGGGGTTCATACGGCACAGATTGGCTTTCCTTTGGTTAATCTTGGGCCCCACATATCATTACCGCCGACCACTCCTACCTCGTCTCTCTTGCAGACTGCTCCTTTCATGACTTGCTCTCTGCCACCTATCCACACGAGCTTTCCTTCTCAAGCTCCGCCCACCTTTTCATTTCCACACACGTATCCGGTGACCTCAACATCTTATATAGGACATCCCTATTCGGTCGCCTCAACACATTCGTCCTCCATACCTTATCAACATTTAACCCCACCATTGTCTAGTGGTGGCCCTTGGCCCAATCTGCCTCCGTTTACCGCAACCGCACCATCATCTCATCCAACTACTGATTTAATCAAACAAATGATGGACAAAATGCAAAATCTGGAGGCTTCTATTTCAGGAAGTCGTAGCGCCCTGACATACGAGCAAGTTTTTCAAGAGCCTATCCACCCTTCTATCCCCCTTCATTCATATCCTCCTCAATGGGAATTACCAAAATTTACTCTTTTTAATAGTAAGGAGGATCCTCAACAACACTTGTGCTCATTTAGACATGCCTGCTATCTAATTTCTCATGACGATGCCTTACTACTCCGCACCTTTCCCATGTCCTTATCAGGACCCGCCTTGGAGTGGTACAGTGCTTTAACCCAGCACTCAATCTTCTCTTTTAACCAACTAGCCCAATGTTTCTTGGATCATTTCTCCATTAACATTGCCAAGAAAGTATCTATCACCGACCTCTATGCCATCCGACAATTTGAAGATGAATCTATCGCAGATTTCGTTGGATGATGGCGGGGCCTTATCAACCAACTTACGTATGCCTTGCCTCAGGCCGAACTTATCAAAAATTTTACGCGGGCTGCTCGCGCTAAGCACATCTCTCTCCTACCCTCAAAATTCAAACTTTCCGCACATTTGACGAGGCCTTTACTATGGCTCGAAAACTAGAGATTCGAGCCTTAGAGGAAGAGAAATTGCGGTTGTGCAGCAAAAAACCCCAATTTCGAACCCAAGATTGCACCAACAAACCTAACACCACCAATCCTCACCCATCGACTACTTCGAAATCAAAAGGAGCTATGCACGTGGTGATGGTCAAATCCCAACCACCGTCTAATACCTCACCAAAAACCACCTATAAGTATAAAGCTGAGCCCATCAATTACACTCCCTTGGGAGAAACTTATGGTGTGATATTGGAAAAATTGCTTAAAGCAGGAGCCATTACCTTACCTCCTGTTAAACCTCACTCCGGGTTTGATTCCACCCGTGCCATACCTTCTTGGTACAAAGAAAATGACTTCTGTAACTTCCACCGCGTGAAGGGACACAGTCATGAAAACTGCAAGATGTTGAAAAACATCGTGCAGGAAATGGTTGATGCAGGAGATATAGCCCTCGATAATCCTAACGCTCCTGCTAACCAAAATTTGAAAATTTTCAACAAACCATTCCCGAATCACTCTTCTAACAGTAACATAAACCAAGATATCTTAGCCGAGGAGAGTGTTCATGAGATCCATGCAGTCTTCGACTCCCAGCCAAAAGCCTCTATCGAAAAAATTCTGAATCAAGCCTCTTCACTAACGCAGGAACCCGAACCCCCTTCATCACCATCAAGACAAGACGAAATCCTTGCCGTTCCTTTACCCATCGAGGAATTAACCGCCCAGAGGTCTCTTCTTACAGATGCGCCTTCTTACACCACATCCTTGCAAGACTGTGAGCGGATGTTATCTAACTTATCTATTTCCTAAACATCTCCTTCTACCATTCTTGCTATATAAGAGGAAGGCTCGCCACTTCTTTTGTCATCCTTAGATGAGAAACCTCTTGCACCGACATCACCACATTCTTTAATCATGACGGATCCTCTCAAACATGCCCTCCTACCTATTAGTTCTTCATCGCCTAAATCTTTTCAGCGACCGGTTGACCTCTTAACGCCCATTGATACAGTGCCTCATCTACCCCCTGTATCACACCCACAGTGGACCGGAATCACAACCCACCTTTCTTCCATACAAAAGTTCCTATTTACATGTGAGGATTGTCATCCCTCAGAAGATAGACGAGTCCTATGGGAACGTTTGAGTACCCCATATTCTACTCAAATGCAGATGACCGATCCAGACGCCTCTACCATATACCCGAAGTGTTTACAGAAGCTTGAAATGCCTATGTCCTCATCTTCACCCCCCTCATCTCTACCAAATACCTCATCCACCTCTATTAGCCTAACCAAATCTTCCCCTACGCTTGGGACCTCACCAATACCCAGTCTAACACACCCACCTAAGCGGCTAGATTTATCTAAAAATAAAGCCATCCATCCACTTAGGAGATAGACTCAATCTCCTCAACCTATGCCTCTATCACAACTAAAACCATCGTCGTCACACCTACCTTCCATATTGGGACCTCATCCCTCCACCTTGCATCAATATATCATACCTCCTGCGTTTTCTTTAAAATGACCTACACATTCGCACCCATACGAGAGATCCAAGGGTATATCAACACCGTCATCCCGCGTATCTGTCCGCTATCAACCCTAAACAAATTCCATCATCAAAAGATTTGTTTGCTTTGTCACTCCTATTTCTCCGTGGTTGTTTTACGATACCACATCATTTGTGGCCTCATCATCTAACTAGCTAAACATAACTTCTACGCGCCCGAAAGAAGCCACGTTTAGTTAAATCCCATTATCAAAATGCCTTGGCTAAACCGCCACCCATACAAATCAACCATACCCCATCATTACCAAAAACTACCCGATCATAGCTTCATCTTCCTCGACTTTGACCCACTCAAAGGGTCTTACGCCAAAATCCTTGCTATATTGGTGGAGAATGCGACCATTTCCCTACCCCCACTTAGACCTTATGATCCATCTAAACCTCGACCTATATGTTATGATGAGTCTAAAATCTGCACTTACCACACACACCAGGACATGATGTAGAAGGATGCAAAGCGTTGAAAGTCATACTTCATCAGTCACCTCTCTCAGACAGAAAGGTTAAACAAGACAACTTACGAAGGGAGAAACCTGCTCTCCTATACCACCTGTCCTCACTTCACCAAGATCTATCATTATTACAACCCCACCTCTCGAAGACCATGACTTATCCCTACCATCCTCCTCCTCTCGTGTTCACGAGATCAACATGATTAGTGTTGCCACTCGAGGGCAGAAAAACAACGAGAAAGCTAAAGGAAGCACACCTGCGGCCTCTCTTTCTCCATCCGCCATCCCGATCGCACCACCACCTAAAGTGGTTATTCGTGGACCTGCCTACCCCGTCTCTGATGGAGTTGCCCACCGTACCATGATCAAACAGCTTCACCAATCACCTGTAAAAATGACACTGTACGATCTCATTCAAACTTCTGAATCTCATCGACAAGCTCTCGTTGAAATCCTTCAAGGGATAGAGGTCTTACCTAATGAAACCTTTCTGTTACCTCCATTCTAACACCCAATCATGTTGCTTCGCTCACCAAAAACCTATCTCCCCAACCACTTACGTCTCTCTCTGTAAGCCAGCCACTTTTTGTCAGTTTCTCTAAGACGAAATTGTCGACTTTGGTGCGAAGATCCACGACCTGCTCTGTTCATCTCGGCTTATGTCTAGGACATTCGGTACGTCATGTTATGATTGGCGGGGCGCTAGCTAAACATCATCTCTTGAAAGCCTTCCAACAAATGAATATCCCTTCTAGCCGCATTTGCATGTGTGCCAACCCCATTATGTTGCGGTCATTCAATGATGCTATTACTTCTACCTTAGGCACCGTGATCCTTAACATTCGTGTAGGACCACGTACTTTACCCGAGCTCTTCTATGTCCTTGAGGGAGAGTTCCATACAATATGTTGTTAGGCCGCCCTTGGATCCAGGATATGGGATGCGTTCCCTCCACCTTACATAGATGCATAAAATTTGAGTACGAGGGGAAGTCCTACACCGTAAAAGCTGATCCTCCCCCCTTCAAAACCTGCAATATGTTATATCACCCTAATGATGTGCTTGTACCAGTCAAGACACCCATTCATCCAACCCAACCATCCACTTTAACCGCACCTCAACCATCCACCTCAACCGCACCTACGCCTTCAACCAATGAAACCACCGTTGCAAATACCACTTCCTTTCCCGCAGACAAAATCCCAACCTCAGACCCCCTAGTAGATGTTTTTCAATGCCTTACACTGGGGGAGTATCACCTATATAACGTTAGCTCTTTCCATACCCCGCAGGAGTACGGACAGTTACATGCGCATCCTACCTACGACCATCGCGTGGGGGAGGTAATCTCTTACGGACCACCTAATTGCCACACCAACCTAACGTATGGGGGTGTCGACGCATCCTCCGTTACCCCTGAACCTCCTCTTGGTGTGGTTCCCTTCCAATCCGATTTTCAATACTTGACAAATCGTCGTTTCGCCCTCACCTTCTTGACTCGCTGTGCTTGGAAAGGCTTTGGTTTTGGTCTTTATGAACAAGGCCGACATACAATCATTCCCGTAACTACACGCAAGCACAATGATCGTAGTGGTCTCGGATTTCCTGAAACACTTACACCGAAAGAACCTCGTGTCAGTTGTATTCTGGAAGATGAGGATGTCACCCCTACCGAACCATCATCACCCATTTTGCCATTGTCACCCACAGAGTCGATAGACCCTGAATCTATCCCTCCTAACTTTTTTTTTTCATAAATGCTATCTTCCTGGGTCCTCTCACTTATCAACGTGATAATGAGGACCCATCTTCTCTTCCCCTTCTGTATCCAGACATGATCAAAGAGGATTCACCTTCAATCAATGTTGTTGAGTGCCAGGATGACGACTCCATCCTCACTTACCTTGGTGCGGATGACTCCTATATTCAACGCACCTTACCATCTGAAACTCAAACCATGTTGAATGAGTCGACTATAGAAATCAACATCCACACAGAGGAAGATCCTCACATTGTGAAGATCGGACAATCCCTTAATGCATCGGAACAAGCCACCTTTACTACCTTTCTCTGTACCCACAACCAAGCTTTCGCTTGGTCCTACGCTGACATGCCAGGAATTGCTCCTGACATTGCGGTCCATAACATTACCCTGAAACCCGATTCCAAACCAGTTAAATAGAAACTGAGAAAAATGCATCCACGCATTGCCCTCTTGGTCAAAGAAGAACTTCAACGACTCCTTTCTGTTTCCTTCATTTTACCTATTGACTATCCTCAATGGATTTCTAATATCGTACCTGTCACTAAAGCAACGGGGGGACTTCGGATATGTACGGATTTCCGGGACCTTAATCTCGCTTGCCCAAAGGATGACTTCCCCCTACCAAGTATTGATCAACTTGTTGATCTCACTGCCGGTCATGAGATGCTTTCTCTCATGGATGGCTTCTCGGGATACAATCAAATTTTGGTAGCCCCGGCCGATCAACATAAAACTGCCTTCATAACTCCTTGGGGAACCTTCTGTTATCGTGTCATGCCGTTTGGCCTTAAGAATGCTTGTGCGACCTATCGGCGGGCTATGACTTACATTTTCATGACATTATGCACACTATCCTTGAGGATTATGTCGATGATCTTCTTGGCAAATCTAAACATCGCGGTGAACATCTCGATGTTTTAACCATTATTTTCGATCACTGTTACAATATTCTGTCTCGGCTTTAACCAAAGAAATGTGTCTTTGGTGTCTTTTCGGGAAAACTTCTTGGTTTTATCATCTCTTTGCGTGGCATTGAGGTCGATCCATCTAAAGTCAAAGCTATCCTAGAAATGCCCCCACCCAAAAACCTCAAACAATTACGTAGTTTGCAAGGTAAACTTCAATCTATCCGGCATTTCATTTCCCAACTCTTGGATCGATGTCAACCTTTCCATCACCTTCTTAAAAAGGACATTGCCTTTCAATGGAGTGAAGAGTGTCACCAAGCCTTTGAAGCTCTCAAAGCCTATCTCTTGCAGCCACCCGTGCTTATCCCACCTCAGGATGATCACCCTTTCTACCTTTACCTTTCTGCCACTGACCATGCTATAGGAGCCATGCTCGCACATCGGGACTCGGCACATCGAGAACAAGCCATTTATTATATAAGTCGTACTCTCGTGGATTACGAGACTAGGTATACACATGTAGAAAAATTGTGCCTAGCCCTATCATTCGTAGCCACCAAACTCCGACACTACCTCCTGAATCACAAAACTTTTGTCATCACCAACGCGGACCCCATTCATTATATGTACGCCAAACCACATCTAAACCAATGCATCACCCGATGGCTTATGCTCCTCGCTGACCTCGACCTTGAATTTATACACCAGAAGTCAATCAAAGGACAAACTATTGCAGACCAACTCACGGAGGCCCCTTTACCTGGGGAACAATTTACCAATTTTAATTTCCCCGATGAACTCATCACTACTCTTTCACTCAGGGAGGAGTCGTATCCAATGACCCTCTTCTTCGATGGATCCAAATGCCAGCATGGCGGAGGAGCCGCGTTGTTCTCATTCCTCTTGATCTTTGAGCCTATGCCTCTTTCATTCCGGCTCGATTTCCCCTGCACTAATAATACAGTGGAATACGAGGCCCTTGTTTTGGGTCTCCAGGTTGCGTTACACTTAGGTGTCAAATCTATCAACATTTTCGGTGACTCTCAATTGGTAGTCAACCAAGTTATGGGCATCTACCAATGTAAAAATGAGGAACTTCAAAAGTACAAACACTACGTGGATTCACTTTTGACCTTATTTACTCATTATTCTATCGAACCATTCCTGCTCCACTAACAAATTTGTGGATACTATGGCTTGCTTAGCCTCGCAAATTCCTGCCTCACCAACTGACTCTGACATATTTGTCTTGGTCCAACAACTCTTTGCCCCATCTTACTCAGCCCCCAGTTGTTTGTATGATAAATAATGTGTCTGCTAATTTACTGGATACACAGTATCACCAATTTCACGACTACCTTACAACCTCTGTTCTCCCACCTGACCTTACTAGTAATGGCAAATGTGCTTTTCTTAAAGGTGTTTCTCATTATGTTGTCATGGGGGGACTCCTTTATAAATGTGGCTTTGATGGCATCCTCCTTCGATGTCTAACCGGCGCGGAGGTCACCTATACCATCCAACAAGTCCATGACGGTATTTGTGGTGGACATTTTAGTGGCCTTGCCATGGCCAAACGGATCCTTCACCTAGGCTATTATTGGCCTACTCTTAATAACGACTACTACGAATATGTTAAGCATTGTGTTATGTGTCAACAACATGCCAACCTTCAACATACTCCTAGCCATCCGCTACAGGTCGCACGAGATCTTTGGCCTTTCTCACAATGGGGTTTAGACCTTATTGGTGAGATTCATCCGCCCTCTTCGCAACGTCACCGTTGGATAATCACAGCAACCGAATATTACACTAAATGGGTGGAAGCCATTCCACTCATTTCAACCAAAAAAGAAAAAATCGTCGAATTCATTAACCATCACATTATCTTGCCGTTTTGGTGTTCCTCATTTCACGATAACGAGATAATGGTAAATCTTTCAAAAATAAGTTGTTCTGAAGACCTTTGTACAACTTTGGTATCAAACTTAGTTTCTCATCACCTTACTATCCACGAGGCCAATGGTAAGCCGAATCTTCTAATAAAACCCTAACCAAAATCCTCATGAAAGTTGTTAATGATTCTGGAAGAAATTGGCATGATCACATTCCCTTTGCCCTTTGGGCTTATCGTACTAGCATTCGTACCTCCACTAATGCCACACCATTTTCTTTGGTATATGGTACCGAGGTTGTCTTGCCTCTCGAAATACAAATACCCTCCCTCAGAATATCTCTTCAGGATATTCTCACCAACGATGATTTCTGCCAAGAGCGGTTAGCCCAATTAGAGCTTCTTGACGAGCGTCGTCTTACGGCTCTTGACCACCTTCAAATCTATCAAAAACGCATCAAGCGTGCTTATGATAAGCAACTTCATGAGCGTACCTTTAAGGTTGGTGATCTTGTCCTCAAAGAGAATCAACATGTAACCAAACTAGAAAAGAGCAAACGTGGAAAATTTGCTCCTAATTGGATTGGGCCTTACATTATCACGCATACTTACGGATCAGGAACTTACCGTTTAGCTTCACTTAGTGGTAAACCTGAGCCTGAACCCCTTAATGCCTTGCATCTTCGACCATTCTACTGTTGAATTTAGTGTTATATCACTTCTTATCTACCTTGCGCTCGTCCCTTGAGCTCATTTACTACCTCATACACTTTTGTTCCATCCATCTCAAAATAGAATCAAACTCACGTGGTCTGGTCATTACCTCCTTTTAAAGAGGCCTTCCCCTTTTTAGTCTGGTCCATGCCTTAGAAGTATCAAAATAACATGTTCTCAATTGAACATTTACGGGATATTCTTGAGTCAAACTTCCTACAAAACTAGATGCTTCATGCCAAACGGACATCTAGATCTCTAAGTTATACATAGACTGCTCCCTCGAAGGACAGCTATGCACAAAAATCACTCCTGCTACTATCAATAGACTGCTCCCTTGAAGGACAGCTATATAAAGTCAGCCTTTGTCAGAAGCTTCTCACATTGATCCACTTCGTGAAGACCTCAAGAACAACAAAATATATATCCCATGTAGACTTCCCGCATCGATCAGTCTATGTCCAAAAACATAAAAAGTAGTATTCCAAAAGCACTTTTGAGTCATGGACTTGTCTATTTAGGTTTGGTCCTCTTTCGTCAGAATAATCACCTTGTAACAAGCTCTCAGCACCCTCACCCATATCTACCACCTCACCTCACCATTTATCAAAGCAACAAAACTCAAGGGACGTGACGTAATACCCGATATATTGTGATTATACAACTCTTTTCACCTATCGACTTCTCGTCTATGCAAGGTACCTAGAGGTTCAAGCTCATTCTACGTTATTATGTGGTTTGTTTAGCTCTTCTCAACTACGGGACACTTTTGCCTCTTTTGCTCGACTCTAGGATTGTGTGTTGACCTTAATCAGGATACGGTTCCCTACCACTTGGGTAGGCTAACTTTTGCTTCACCTATACCTATACCAACATCGCCAATTCCTTACCAACACCAACAACATTACCCTACCAATATCAATATTTTTACCAACCAACAAATTGCCTAACCATACCTAAATTACCTGAATTCACCTCTCCTTGGTCTAAGGGAGAACTACATCGGTTTGAGGCCCCTCCTTGCTTTGTGCCAATGGGCTATGTAGGTAGCACTTAGGAGACATGGGGTCTCCCAAGGTTAGCTCGACCATCCCCTACCATACCCTATCATGTGTTGTAAATATAAATATTATCGTGCATTTCTATTTTGACAACATTCATCTTTATCCTTTTTCAAAAAAACCAAAACAACATTCAAAACACAACCATTCTTAGTATTATCATCCCTCAAAACAACATACATATTTAGTTTTTAGATGTTAAACAAATACATCTTCTCTATCATCGACTCACAGGTCGGCATTCTTATTTATTCTTATACTCCTATGAAATTCACTTAGACCCTTGCGCCTCCTCCCGAATCCTGTGGTGATCGTGATCGTCGACGCCCCTCACTTGGCCTTTCCATCCTCAAAGGTGCCACTGCTATTGGTTCCTCCCACTGATCCACCAACATCTCCTGTAACATACGAATACGTCCTCTCGCGTGGAGGAATCTTACCTCTAGTCTCTCCACTCGTAACTGTGAAACCTCTAATAATCCCGTTGTCTCATTCACCTGTGTTTGAAGCTGGTGAACCAAATCCTGTAGACGATCTCTCTCCGCTGTAATCACAGCTATGTCAGGGCGCTCACGTGCACCTCGTAGCTCTACTACCCACCATACTCTATAGGCCTCTATCATTCCCGCATCCATTACCCTACGATCGGATGCTATCTCTTTTGGCCCTTCTGGAGGTGTTGGCCGGGGAGGTGAGAATGCTGCCTCTGCGTCAATCCTCATGTATGGTCTATATGTCATAGGTATATCTTGAACAAATCCAAATTGTCACCGCACGCGATCTAGAGGAATCCTCTCATACTCACCCGGCCTGTGCCCTGCGATCCACCTCAATCACTCTACACCCCTCAACTCCTCAGCTATGTTCTCTGTCACCATATAGTTCCCGTAAGGCCTCCAACAAATATCTGCAATCGTCACCATCTCCCATACCTGTCTATAATACTTGATGGCATCTATCACGGCCAGGATCTCGCCTCTTGTTATGCGGACCCATCATCATCGAATCCCAACCTCTGCACTCCTGTCTCTCCCGACTTGATGGGTCGGCCTATTGGGCGCACACAAACTATGTGCTCATAGGCCCAACAATGTAATAAGTACGAACAATCCAGTGTCATCCTGTGTTTTTGCCTACAGGCCCATAAACCCCTGTATAACTCTGCCAGATATGTGGGTGCCCATGTGAAAGTCACGCTCATTTCTATCATTTCCCAAATAACACTCATCAATGCTTTTGGAAATCTTCCGCCATCCGCCCTCGGTAATGCATAATACCCCACCGCTATCATTAATACTACTGCCAACCTTGTTGCCTCAGGGTGTGCTGCATACATTATACCATAAGTGAATGTTAAACCTCACAGTGTCAAATCTCGTGTGTATGGACCAAATACTACTGTTATCGCTCCCCACGCCGCGCTAGGCAATGCCTGATATACTGGTCTTCCTGTAATTGGGAGTCTCAAAATACGGAACACATCTTCCAACGTCACTGTCATCTCCCCTGTTGGCAGATAGAAGGTATTCTTTTAAGATTCCATCTCTCAATCAACGCCGACATATCATGGTTACGTGCGATTCGTGAATAATAGCGGATTCCACTTAACCCCAAATGATTTATCAATGCCCATTCAACTGGTGTTACATCCACCTCTTCCGGATTCATGACAACAATAAAACGGCATAGTATCATTCATCCTTAACCCTTCTTCCACTGCATAAAATACACCTGCTTAAAAACATACACCTACGGTAATTATTTTACCCGTTTACTCCTATCTATACCTAACAACATACGTGAACACCCTACTTACCTACCCCATAGCACTCACCCCATCCCAAACCCTTGCCTATCACCTTTTCTTTCTCATCTTTACCCACTTACTCTCTCTCATCCTCTTCATAAAACATGCAAGAATCAAATTACAACCAAACAGTTTACCTCTTGGGATGCAGCAGCTTGAGGTGGAACCTGTCTTCCCTCTCATCTCTGCCTGCTGGATGCTTCTCCTTGTTCAGCCATGTTCACCACCCTCTTCAAATATAACTTGTCTTTCTACCTTCTGAATCTCAGCCCACACTCACTTCACCTGTCTCTTTCCTCCTTATCACTCAATTCTTTCATGCAATTACCTGTATCCGTCGTCAAACAGCGTCGCATTCTCATATTTAACTTGTTGCATGCTTCTAAAAATAAGAACTTAAGTTGCCAACCAAGCGGTTCTATTTTTAGGAAATATAATTTTGGCATAACCGATATCGGTTGCATAACCGCTATCGGTCATATAGCTACCGACATCGGTTACATAACCGATATCGGTCATGTGCCCCGTTTTGCTTAAACCTAGGCCGTTTCTTCGTTTTTACAAATTTTTGTGGCGCCCGCCTCTTTTTCCTGCATCACAACACCATTACCAATATTTGTCATCAAAATCACATCAATATATTATCGCTATTTCATCAAACTCATCTATCATTAAATAAAACAAACCATCGACAAAACACATACAACATTTCATATACACCATGTAGATCAAACTCATCATACATTAAATTTCACAAACCATTAACAAAACACATACAACATTTCATATACACCATGTGGGTCAAAATCATCATATATATATATCAAAGGTTTCAAATATACAACTTGCCCTGCATAGGGGCCTCTGTGATCTCAAGATAATACAAAGCCGGCACGCAGGCCGCAATAACTGTCAAAATCTCGACTCGGCTCACAGGCCGGTCTCTCATATCAAAAATATACTCGGCTCGCAGACCGGTATCAACTATACAACCTGTACTCTGGCTCGCAGGCCGGTATATACAACAAGATGAATAAATGAATGAAAGAATCATATGTGGGCACGCAGGCCTCTCTATACATAACCGGTTCGCAGACCGGTGCCTCTATCTAATATCCAAAAACACAAACTATCTCCTCTGCAAGGATACCTCAGCTCTCTCCACCGCCCTCGGCCTGTCTCCCTGCTGGTCCCTGTGCTGCCTCTCACCTCCTCCCTGTAACGGACCCACCGGCTGTGGCTGCACCCCCCTGGGATCTCTGGCTCCGCGAGGTCTCGGCTCTGTGCGCCGCATATGGTGATAGTCGCCCGGTACCATCGGGGACGTCTGATAGTCGGGTCTCTGCTCTCACCTCCATATAACGGGCCCGTGCCACCATAGCTATTGGGGCTGGTCCCCCGACTCCTAATAATAATGGCCCCTATCCTACCGGTACACCCATGCATCATGTGGTCTTGGTTGGCCGGTACTTGTGGCGTACTGTGCACAATGCACTGCTGCTGCGGTGGCGGTACACATGTACACAATGTGGTGCGTGCGTGTACTGTGGCGGTTCTCGTACCTATACACCGTGCTGCCACATTGCACAGGCTAAGCGCCCTGTAATACCCCGATCTGTGCATGTGCAGTGACAAAGCTACGCTGTAACAATGCACACTGTCCCAAGAGCGGTCCCTCTGCTTTATAACATTCGCTAAATCTGGGCATGCGGTTTGCTCTCCTCGCTGCTCTCTCCCTTGCCCACCATACCAAAAATGACCCTGTGCAATGGCAAGGCGTCGTCACGGTATCATCTTCGGCCTCTCTGCTTTACCTAATCTGGGTCCACGGGGGCAGTGTGGTGCGGCGGTGGGGCCTCTACATCCTCCCTCGATGCGAGGGAAGGGAGGTGGCTCATCTGTCATAGCCCTAATCTACCGTCATACCCTCTCCGGGGTATCCGCTCATGCTCTCTCCTGCCTCCTCCAGGCTCCCAGAAAGTATCTTTGGATCCAGCGCATCTGTGATTGGGCTCCTCCTCGGGGCTGATGACCTCTGTAAGGCCTCCATACAATATCCAATGCGGTCAGGCCCTCTAGCATATGACGGTAGTAAGCTACATCCCATCCTGCCAAGCCACCGCTCGTGGCTGGCCCACGACCCCCAACCACCTCTGAAAGCCATACCTATATATCACCTGTGGCCCTGGCTGCTGGGGCAGCCCTACTGGTCGAATACATATGATGTGCTCATATGCCCAGCAGTGTAACAGAAATGTGGAACAAATCCCGAATCGCCTCATCCGGTGATAACCCCACTCTCTCATATAAGCTGCACTGGGTATCTTTGGTGCCCAAGCATAACACGTATGCTCCTCCACCATCTCGTGCAGCACCCCCATCAACGCCCGTGGAAAGCGGCCTCCCTCTGAGTCTGGGAGGGTGAAGCATGTAATGCCTATCATCATCAACACGGCAAGCCGTGTCTCATGTCTGTGGGCGCGATACATATCGCCATAAGCAATACTCGCGCTGTGGTAGGTCAATAACGTGGCTGCATCCCCAAATACATGAAGAATGTTGTCCATAGCCATCTCTGCATCTACCTGGAATACTGCCTCTCCTATGATCGGCAGTCTCAGGATGCGATATACATCCTCTAGGGTAATAGTCATCTCCCCAGTCGGGAGATGGAAAACATTGGTTGCCGGATCCCATCTCTCGATGAGGGCAACCATAAGACTGTGGTCCCTCTCCACAGCCCTATACCGCTGGACTCCACCGAGTCCCACCTCGCGCATAATGGCCCAGTGCGCTGCGGACACATGTGGCCGCATCCATCTCAATAACGGGGGCATCCGATCCCGCATAGTCAACTGCTGACGTGCCTGCATAAATAACCCACTTCATTAGACCTACCCTTTCAAACAACAACTACTTTAACCCTCTATACCCCCTTTTACCCACCCGACCACACCCCGACTCTATAACACACACCTACACCCACCTATTTTACCCTAACACATTTACGATATCCCCTTTCCTTATCTCGCACCCTACCAATCACCCAGATCTACTCTCGCCATTTACCTATGCCCCTACCAATTTAACACCTCCCCATTCCTACCCAACACCTAATCTATCCTAACCGCACCAACCACACAACCGCCCCATTTCCCCCCCCACCCACCAATCACCCTTCCTATCAACCTCTACCCCTTCCCTCTTCACCCCCAAAACACAAGACCCAACAATAAACACAAAACCCAAACCACTAATAACAAAACACCCAAACAACAACCCAAACAATAACAAAACACCCACACAACAACCCAAACAACAACCAAACACCCAAAACCACAACAAAACCAACCCAACAAAATAACTAATCCTAACTAAGGACCGGTACCGGTCACCCATGACCACCACCGGTCCCCCCCCAGCATCTCTCCACCACCGCCGGTCGACATCCGACCGACACCGGTCAACTTAAAACCCAACTTGCCCGAAGAATTCGTGACCGATGCGGTCACTAAGCGACCGGCATCGGTCATCTTTGTAAATCACGGAGCCGAACCCGACGCGGCCCCCCAAACCCATTTTTTTGCCTATTACTCCCCTTTTACCCATTGAAAAACCCTAAAAACCTACCCACCCTACCGTTTTAACCTCACTAACCTACCTACCCTCTCCATTTTTCAAACAACTTCAATTTATTCATTCTTTTATTAAAAACATGGATTCCTACCCAAAACCCAAATCTAGCTTAAAAACATTAAATTCACATAATGAGAGGTTTCGAACCTACCGGTATGACTACACGTCGTCGTGGTGGGATAGGTGGTGGTGGTCCAGCTGGTCCAGCACCTCCTGCTCCTCCTGGCTGTGCCATGGCTATAAATCCCCTCTGCTGGGTCCTCCACCAATCAAATGTTGCCTCCTACTCGCTAGGGCCTACCAACCACTCACTTCTCCACTCAAATAGTGCCACCTCAGTGACAAATTCAAACAATCTCACTAATACACCTCAGACAACTAAAATTGGTTTTTAAATTGACAATATGACAATGATAGGCCGTATTTTTCTTTTTATAGGTTTTTTGACCTATAACCGATATCGGTTATGTTGTGCCCTAATGAACCGGTATCGGTCACCTAACCGATACCGGTCATCTATAGCCGATATCGGTTTCATACCTATTTCACCCCAACTCCCGCCCTTATCCACCACTCTCTACTTTTTTCCCACATCGCCTACACCCACCCTTGATAAATAGCCCTTTTTGACTCCATTTGGCCCACCCAGGCCGACCAATAATTTGGCCCGACCCAAGGCCGTAACCAACCATTTGGCCCGACCCCAAGGCGAACCAACCATTTGGCCCGACCCAGGCCGCAACCAACCAATTTGGCCCGACCCAAGGCGCGACCAACCATTTGGCCCGACCAAGGTCGTAACCAACCATTTGGCCCGACCCAAGGCCATAACCAACCATTTGGCCCGACCCAGGCCATGACCAACCATTTGGCCCGACCCAAGGCGCGACAACCAACCATTTGGCCCGACCCATGGCCGAGGCCCGCCCGACCCGAGGCGCTGACCAACCATTTGGCCCGACCCAAGGCCATAACCAACCATTTGGCCCGACCTAAGGCCGTAACCAACCATTTGGCCCGACCGGCCGCAACCAACCAATCGGCCCAACCCATGGCCGTAACCAACCATTTGGCTTGACCCAAGGCGCAACCAACCAATCGGCTTTGACCCCAGGCAGTAACCAACCAATCTGCCCGACCCAAGGCTGTAACCAACCATTTGGCCCGACCCAAGGCCGCAAACAACCAATCAAGCCCGACCCATGGCCCTCACTAATCAATCGGCCCCACCCAAGGCTGCACCACTCAAATACCTCACCCAAAACCAATAAATTACAATTTTATCCACCCATCATGTAGCTTTTTGTTCAATCGAGCTCATCTGTTCGTGTTTTAACATGATTAGGGTACTTGACTTGATCAGTCGACCAACTTTGCCTAGACCTAGACCGTGACGTTTATCTCAACCAAACCAACCATTTGGTCTTGCCGAACATGCCTAAACGTTCCTATACCTTACCCATTATATCCCTTGAGCTACTTCCTATGCCTTGGATACGAGGATTATATCACCCTTGTTTGGATAAACTATCGACCTTTGCTATGAATTGCTTGTTTGCTCTTCAAAATCATGTACCACAGTCACACTACTTGCATTTCAACGTGTGTTTCCTTCCTTGGACTTACCCCACCATCTCACCATCATCTCAACACCACTTACCCTTTATCAACCCTATCCTTGATTTCACGCTACCTCAATCTGTGATAGATTTGAGGGCATTACCTATACCCTTAACAGGGGTAACCACTTCTTATTATTGTCAGTGCTGACTTTACAAGACAAGCTACACACGACAACAAGGGGCTAATGTAGACACCAAATTTGTGTCTTACGACCCCCTGTGCCCCGCATCTCATTTCGTAACCTAACCTCATCACCTAAACCTTACACAATTATTTATTAATTACCTTATAATTAATAAATCCACATCGCCATACCTGCCACCTCATTTCGCCACCTCATCATGACCTAGTCCTAACCCTAAACTAACCTAATTAAGACCTATAACTTGGTCTACATCCACACCCATGACTAATTACTCCTCACCCGCACCTAAAACCAACCTCATAATGACTTGACCAAGCCCACAACTAATCCCTCGGGAGAAAAGGAGGGAAAGTTGGCTATTTTACTAAAAATAGCCCACTTTGACCTGACCGATACCGGTTCCTACTCGACCGCCGTCGGTTATGTAACCGCCATCGGTTCCCTGTAAATGACCTCTCCCAACCAAAAACAAAGGGTGGGATTTTCATTTGATCTGAACGAGAAGTCATTGGAAGGATCTAGAATTTACTTGGCTGAACAGAGACAAGTGAAAGAAAGAGAGGAGTTTGCAGAGAAGGACATCAAGCCCAAGACTGCAGAATCGAATAACCGAGCCAGGTGACACTCATCCAAGCATCAGGAGAGGAGATAGCTCATCTCGGATTGTCAGACCATCCTACCTGAACCCTGCCTTCGTCATCACAGTCCTTGAACCTACATTTTTCATCAGGAACTAGTAAGTAAGTCTTATACGTTCTTTTAATAATATTTCTTGGATTTCTGAATCACAGTAATTACAAGTCTACTCCCAGATCCACTACCCGGTAACACCCCCCATCTAACTATCATTCCTCTACCCCTACACTACCCCAAGAACAACTCCCATACCCTCTGAGCCTTCTCTATCACCCCGTTACCCATCCCCAATCATTTACTAGCCTTATAAACACCATAGTCATCTTATAGCCAACCTTTTACCAAACCCCCTAAATCACTACCCCTACCGATATCGGTTATCATCAACCAAAGACACCGGTGACAGCGACGGGCATCGATCACTTTGTGATTCCAAAACCAAGACCACCTTTTCTCTATTGTTCTAACGAGGTAAACAAATTGTAATTGACAATAGCTTATTTGTTAGAATTTGTGTTAATTCATATTAGCGGGGGCGACCGACTACCTTCGAAAGGAAGTCTCATATTTCACAGGCCCAGGCGGTTCCCTCACTTATCATCTAATTAGAATCGGTGGTCTTGTATTCTTACTTGCAGTAGTCCTTCCCAGGACAAAAAGGAGTTCTTTGCAATCGATCTGATCTCTCTCTACGATACGTGCACACCCTCTCAACATCCAATGTATTCCTCCTAGCCCTAACCCTTATCTCATTTCTCAAAGGAATGAAAGGATAGAAGCAACTCTATCCCGAGAACGGAAGCATTTACGTGTGAAACACTCCCCTTGGTTTGTATGCATGGCTAATTACTTAGCCACAAGTAAGTTCCCATCCTTAATCACACATAAACAAAGAAAAAAATTAATTAAATTTTTTTTTACGTATACATGGTTTAATGGAATGCTTTTCAAATGTGGACCTGATCATGTATTACATGTGTGTAGATAAAGATGAGATCTTTGATATACTCAGGGCATGTCATGATGAACCATCAGGGGGATACTAGTTAAGTCAAAATAACTATCCAAAAAGTTTTGAGAGCTAACTACTATTGGCCTTCTTTACATAAAGATGTCAAAAAGTATGTATGACAATGTGATCAATGTCAAAGGATGGGAAATCCAACACTTACAATTGAGATGCCACTCCAACCTCAAGTAGTTCTAGAGCCATTTGAGAAGTGGGGATTGGATTTCATTAGACCAATTGACCCACCTTCTCAAGGAAATGAGTACATCTTGGTCCAGACTATGTTACAAAATGGGATGAGGTACAAGCTCTCCAATATGTAAGGGATGAGAAGGTAGCAAAATTTTTATATGAACACATCTTCCAATGATTTGGGACACCAAGATCAATTGTTACAAATCAAGGACCAAAGTTCATGTCTAATATAGTAAGTTCTTTTGTGGAAACCTATTATCTAAGGAACAATAAATCATCTCTATACCACCCTTAGCCCAATGGTCAAGTTAAATTCACTAACAGGGAATTGGAGAACATTTTGACCAAAACAATAGATATTTCAAGGAAGAATTGGGTTCATAAATTACTTGAGGCAGTATGGGCCTACAAAACCACTTGGAAGAAAACCATATGATTCACTCCATATGAGTTGCTCTATGGGAAGAAACACATCTTTCCCATATAATTTGAGATCTAGACCCTAAGGACATTTGCAACATTGGGAATTGAATTTTCAGAAGAACAACAGGAAACAATTCTTCAGTTGAATGAACTAGATGAGATGAGGTTACAAGCACTACACTAAATAGATATAATATAACATCAAAGAAAACTATGGCATGACATCCATATCAAGTAAAGACAATTTCAAAAAGGGGTTTGTCTCTTCTATTTGATTCAAAATACAAAAATTTTAAGGGAAAGTTACAACAATAATGGGACCGTGCAGATGATCCCATTTGTTGGGGAAAGAAGAGTGATGTTAGTTAATGGTCATAGACTTAGGTTATACAAAAACCCAACATCAAAGGAAGAGTTCAAAAATATGTTACAAGATAATGCAACTTTGAATTGCTTAGACAAGGTTACCCTATCCAAGACAATTCGAGGCTAAATTGACCGTCAATAAAAATAATAAATAGGGGATGAATAAAAAATAGTAATGATGACCATATTCTTATGAAGGAATGGTTGAAAACAAGGAATGGATACCATTCCTTCTAAAAAATGAAAGACAAAAAAGAAAGAAAAAGAAAAAATAATAAAAATAAAACACAGGTGGCTGAAAACTAGCAATGGCGGTCACTAGGAATCATGCCAGAATAATTTGAGACAACTTACAAAAAAATAAGGAGAATATAGAAGATGTGACAAGTGATTATCAACAAGGTATGTGCCATTACTCTCCTTTAAATGTTAAAAAGTTTAATTATAGGATGTTAATTATTACTCTTATGCAAAATGATGACTTCCCATTTCCAATGTTTCCACACGCATCCCATATCCCAATAAATATTTCACACGTCCCTAATTGATCACTCCCACATTCCAATTTATTCTCCACACTTCCCACTGTTTCATCACAATTGGTTAATTTTACCCAATTGGTGTTTGTTTGTATATAAAACCATTTTCATTCCCCTATTTTTCCCTCATTGTCACTTCTTCTCCATTGTCATTTCATTCATGCACTATCACCATTTCCATTCCTACACTCTAGTATTTTTCATTCCTACACCACTAATAGTTATACTTGATATCAAGTATGGGAGTTAGGATTTGTCATGAACCATCGATCCCAGTTGAATTGCTATCGACAACAAAAATAAGTGGAAGTATTCGAGAAAGCGGGATGGATGGATTTCATGATTGTGTATGAGGAATTCAACCCCAAGATGAAAGATGAATTTACAACAAACCTTGTGGAAGGTCACTCACGAGTAAAAGGGATGGTTAAATGGATGCATCAGTGTTATGATATTAGAAAGGTAGTAGATGAAAACAAGGTATTAATAGAAGAAAAGAAAACACTCTAGAATAACATGATTGTTCTCTGCCATTTATATGAGAAATCCCTTTCTTGCAGAGCACCCTCCAATTTCTATGCTTTATTCTTGAAGGAAAAAAATTTCAAATGAAACCCTCTAGAGTTTTCTCCACTTTGAATCTACTGAAATTTTAAAATGACAAAAAAATCATGGGATCATATGCAATAGTTGATACAATTGGTAAGAATTTGTTATGTGAATTTTATGTTCACAAATTTATGCTCCATGAGTAGGTAGAAATACCAATTAACTTGTATGTAGGGAGGTTCAGTTGAGATATTTTATTTCCAATTTAAGGCATCAATCCATATGGCATGATCAAAGGGGAGAATACATGAAAGAAGAAACTAATGTAGGCCTCCCGATAATGCATGATCTTACAAAGACACCATAAAGGTTCTGATGAGGTATACTTTGTCAAGGTTTATTTCCTACAACTAGTGGAAAAATACAAAGAAAACATCTCAACTTGTGTGTCCAACTTTAGAGGGTATGTACTCCCAAATTTTAATGTCTTTCTTTTCTTTCCAAATATGGTATGGATTACTTCTAGAAGTTTAGAAAAAGAAAGATGTCATATCTCCAACTAACCTCCAATGGTTAGTAAAGAGAGAAAAAGACATCTAAAAATTATCTTGGAAATGCAAGAAAAATGGGTAGGTATGAGATTTCAACCACCACTGATATTAACACCGGTGCCCAGATGGAATAACACACAGGACCACCAAATGAGAAATGCTAGGTTGTGTAGCTTGTTTTCATGTGAGAAAGTGTTGAAGACTATACACTTTCCACCGTTGTCTCACCAGGGGTTCAAGGGCGTAGCCCCGATTTTTTTTTGGGCCTTAAAATGTGCCCGATATATCGGGAAACGTGATTTTCTCATATGGGTAGGTTTTTTGACCCATAGGTTTATGGGACAGTTTTGGCCCATGGTTTTGATACCCACGGTTTTGTAAAACTGCTTAAGTAGTTGTCTATTTATATGGTTTTGTGCATATGGTAGATATAATGAAAACATTGCAGATGTGTTTTGAATTTGGCTATGAATTCTGTAGAGTTTGTTGAGCATAGCTCCAAACGGATTTGGGTATTGTATTGAGAGAGCGGTGGCTTGTAATAAAATCTGAGCAAGTGATTCTTTGTGGATATAGCCCAAATTGGGTGAACCATGTTAAATACTATCTCTTTATGTTGTGTTATTTTATTTTGCACTTTTATTTGAGATCTGTAATATTTTTGGATTTTAGTTTCTATTGTTACGATTCTGCGAGGGATTATTCCACACATTCTATCCATTATTTCCTAACAATTGGTATCGAGCCTAGTTTGGTTTGCTTTGAAGTGTTGAATTGTAGGGAAAGTTTTATCTTGAGTGAGAGCTAGGGTAGATGATGGAAGATATAGGGTTGATAAATTCAACGGGTAGAATTTTAGTCTTTGGAAGATGTAGGTGGAAGATTACCTTTATTAGAAGGATCTTTATATTCCGTTGTCGAGAAGGTGAACAAACCCTTGAGCATGATAGATGCGGAGTGGGATTTGCTTTGGATAGGAAGGCACTTGGGACAATTGGTGTGTCTTACATCTTACGTATTATTTAATGTTTCAAAGGAAAAGACTATGATGCATTAGGAAGTTGTATGAAAAACCCTCTGCCTTTAATAAGATATTTTTAATGAATTTTTTTAATATGAAGATGTCTAAGAATGGTTCAATAGCAGATCATCTAAATGATTTTAATATGTTTGTAACTATGCTAGCTTTGGTTACAATAGAATTTGATGAATAAGTTAGGGCTTTATTAGTTTTGTGCTCTTTACTTGAGAGTTGGAATAGCCTGGTAATGGTGGTAAGCAACTCGGTTCCAGCTAACTCAAAGTTGAAGTTTGAGGATGTTGTAGGGGTGATTCTAAGCGAGGAAATGTGAAGAAAAAGCTATGGTGAATCTTCTACTTTAGGGAATGCTTTGACAATGGAAACTAGAGGGAGATAGAAGAATAGAGGAAGCCATGGAAAATCAAAGGATTGGGCAAGGTCAAAATCCAAAAGCAAGATAGTATGCTGGCACTGTGGAAAGTTTGGGCATGCAAAGAAGGATTGTTGAGAACTTTGAGACAAGAAGAAACAACATGAAGAAACCAAGGAGGCAAATGTGGCAACGGGTAATGTATGTTAGGATGCTTTGATTTTTTCTTTGCACAATATCACTGAATCTTGGGTTTTAGATTCGGGGCTTCTTTCCATGCTACTCCACATAGGCATTATTTTGTTGATTATGTTCAAGGAGATTTTGGGCATGTTTTTCTTGGTGATGATGAGCCTTACAACATAGTTGGAAAAGGTTCTATTCAGGTTAAGATGCAAAATGGAAATACTTGGTTATTGAAGGATGTCAGACATGTGCCTACATTAAGATGAAATTTGATATCGGCAGGGCAGTTGGGAAGTGATGGTTATCTTTGTGATATTTACAAACCAAATCTTGGAAGGTTACTAAGGTTGCTCTTGTGGTGACAAGAGGTAAGAAGGTTGGAACCTTGTATTTAACCACTTATAGCACTAATGTTTGTAATCTTGTGGCTTTAGAAGTAGATACAACATTGTGGCATTATAGGCTCGGTCATATGAGCCATAAGGGCATAGAGATCATAAAGAAGGATCTGCTAGATATACATAAATGGGTTTGGAATTATGTGAGGACTCTATATATAGGAAACCAAAGCGAGTAAGGTTTCACAAGGTTGGACCTACAAAGAAAGAGAGTAGGTTAGAGTTGGTGCATTCTGATGTATGGGGTCGGCTCAGGTATCATCTCTTGGGGGTTCAAGTTATTATGTTACTTTTATTGATGATGCAACAAGGAAAGTTTGGGTTTATTGTATTAGAAACAAATTTGATGTGTTTGACACTTTTGTTAAATGGAAACCCTTGTAGAGAATGAAACATGTCTTAAGATAAAAGGTCTCACGTTAGATAATGGAGGGAAGTATTACAACAATGAATTTGATTATTACTATTCTAAGAATGGAATCAGTAAGCAAAAGACTGCTTCAAGAACTCTGCAGCGAGAATGGGGTGTCGAAAGGATGAAAAAAACAATAATGGAACATGCTAGGAGCATGTGGTTACATGCGGGGATTGCCTCTTTCTTTTTGGGTAGAAGTGGTGAGCAACTTTATTGTGTACTTGATAAATAAAGGACCCTCAAGTGCCTTGGATGGAGGCATACCCGAGGAGGCTTGGTATGGTAAGAAAGTTGATTATTCATTTCTTAGACTCTTTGGATGTGAGGTGTTTGTTCATATAGACAAGGATGATAGGACCAAATTAGAGGCTAAATAAGAAAAATGTACTTTCATTGGTTATGGTGGTGATGACTTTGGATATAAATGTTGGAGTATTAAGGACAAGAAAATCATTCGATATAGGGATGTGGTCTTTAATGAGAAAGTCATGTATAAGCAACGATTTGCGAAAATAGGGAAGAATTCAAGAAAGCATATGCAACAATAGAGGATCTTCCAGATGGGAAAGTGACACATGAATCAGTTCAGGAACCTCCTCAACAGGAACCCCAAAATCCTATGTTGAGGAGGTCTTCTAGGGTAAGAAGAGAACTCACAACATTTTTCTCCTTCTCTTTATTATTTATTACTCACTTTGATAGTGGAGAGCCATAGATATTTGATAAAATAATATAGGTAGATACTGGGAAGAAGTGAGGAACAAGCCATGGATGAGGAGCATCGGGATCTCATGGAGAACCCGGACATGGGATTTGGTGAAGTTACCCGAAGGAAAAGATAATTACAGAACAAGTGGGTGTTCAGAGTCAAAGAGGAAGGAGGAAAAAAATACAAGGCCCGGTTGGTGGTCAAGGGGTTTGCACAGAAAAAAGGTATAGATTTTGATGAGATTTTTTCTCCTATAGTAAAAATGACTTCTATTAGAACTGTTCTTGGAATAGTTGCAGTAGAAGACTTGCACTTAGAGAAGCTTGATGTAAAGACTACATTTCTCCATGGTGATTTAGAGGAGGAACTATATATGCAGCAACCAAAGGGCTATGAGGTCAAAGGTAAAGAGGAGATGGTGTGCAAACTGAAGAAGATCTTGTATGGCTTGAAACAAGCTCCACATCAATGGTATAAGAAATTTGATAGCTTCATGATGGAGCAAGGTTATATTAGATGTCATTTTGACCATTGTGTGTATACAAAGAAATTTAAGGATGGAAATTATATTATCCTTTATTTGTATGTGGATGACATGTTGGTTGCAGGTAAAAACATGCAGGAAATAAAAGTACTCAAGAAGAAGCTAAGTGAATCCTTTGCTATGAAGGATTTGGGGGCAGCCAAAAAAATCCTTGGTATGAGGATATCTTGGGATAGGAAGGAATGGAAGCTGAATTTATCTCAGGAAGAGTACATTAAGAAAGTCTTGGAGAGGTTTAATATGCAGGATGCTAAACCGGTTGGGACTCCTTTGGTAGGCCATTTCAAGTTATCAAAGGAGTAGTGTCCCAAGACAAGCAGGAGAGAAACCAGATGTCCAAGGTACCTTACTCATTAGTGGTTGGTAGTTTTATGTATGCCATGGCATGCACTGGGCTGATATTACCGATGCAAAGGGGAGTGATGAGTAGATTTATGAGTGATCCGGTAGATATCAGCATAGGAAGTAAAGTGGATCCTTCGATATTTGAGAGGGACCATGGGGATAGTTTTGTGCTACGATGGATAAAACACCACTTTGTGTGACTATGTATATTCAAATATGGCTAGAGATGTAGACAACATGAGGAGCACGATAGGTTATGTTTACACTTTGTAGGTGGGACAAAGCGATGAGCTAGATTTCACGACTACATAAGTGGTGGCTTTGTCAACCACAAAGGCCGAGTATGTTTTGCCACGAGAGGTAAGAAAAAAAAATGATTTAGCTACAACAATTACTTGAGGGGTTAGGGCATAGCGGGAGGAAGGAAAGCTACATAGTGATAGTCAAAGTGCTATACACCTAGCTAAGAACTATGCTTTCCACTCTAGGAAAAAGCATATACAGATTAAGGTACCATTTCATTAAGAAAACTTTGGAGGAAGAGAAATTGAAGCCGGAGAAGATTCATACCGTTAGAATCCTATAGACATGATGACCAAGGTGGTCACAAAGGGAAAAATTGAAGTTGTGTTAAGCTTTGGTTGGTCTTTATAGAAACTAGTGAAGGGTTGAAAAGCTTTCTCGAGGAAAACTAGTCTCCAAGTGGGAGATTGTTAGGTTGCATAGCTGTTTTTATGTAAGAAAGTGTTGAAGACTATACACTCTCCATAGTTGTCTCATCGGGGTTTGGGGCTGTAGCCCCGAAAGCTGCAGAGGGGTTCAAGGGCACAACCCCCAATTTTTTTTTTTGGGCCTTAAAACGTGCCCGATATATCAAGAAACATGATTTTCTCATATGGGCGGGTTTTTTGACCCATAGGTTTATGGGACGGTTTTGGCCCATGGTTTTGATACCCATAGTTTTGTAAAACTACTTAAGCAATTGTCTATTTATATGGTTTTGTGCATATGGTAGATATAATGAAAACATTACAGATGTGTTTTGAATTCGGCTATGAATTCTGTAGAGTTTGTTGAGCATAGCTCCAAATGGATCTGGGTATTGTATTGAGAGAGTGGTGGCTTGTAATAAAATCTGAGCAAGTGATTCTTTGTGGACGTAGCCCAAATTGGGTGAACCATGTTAAATATTGTCTCTTTGTGTTGTGTTATTTTATTTTGCACTTTTATTTGAGATCTGTAATATTTTATGCATATTAGTTTCTCTTGTTTGATTCTGTGAGGGATTATTCTACATATTTTATCCCTTATTTCCTAACAAGAAATACAAGAGATGGAGAGAAACAATAATTTTTTTTTGGGTTACTGCGTACAAAAAAGAAGATGAAACATGGCTCACTTTCACAAATGAGTATAATTGTACACGGATGGTAGAATCCACAACAAAACCTTGTAGCAAGAGGACATGTTAATCCTTAAGTGTGGGGGAGTGATGAGCCTTGTTAATTCCTATGTAAACCCCCATTTTGTTGTTTCATCATTTTGTACTAAGACTGATATTAAAATTATGTAATTAATACTTTAATATATTTAAAAGGAAGTTTTGTGCATAAACCTTGTTCATTTTCATCTTATCTATGCTTCTTTGAATGAGTTGAAATAAATTTGTATATGCGCTAACAAATGTGAATGAAGGACCTATCTTAATCCTAACACATGACTCATACATGGCCTAGCACAAAAATCACTTAAGCATTAGCGTAAGACTCACTTTGGAGCATGAGAATCACCCAAGCATTGGCACATGACTCACTTTGGGTGCAGGGACTCACACTATGGAAGCACAAGACTCGCCTTGGAGCGTAGGACTCATGCTATGGAAGCAAAAAAACTCATATGAAGGAAGCAATGGAATTGGACATCAAGGAAAAGATTTGATCTAGTCAACACATGGGTTACATGATGAAAAGAGCATTGAATGTGGATTATCATCTAGTCATCATATGAATCACATAGATTATGAGAGTCCAATTTAACATCAAGTTCAATTGGAAACATGGAACAAATGGACAACACAAATTGGTAGTCACCATGATTCAAGGGATTCAAATGCATGAGCTTTGAAATCCTCTAAAATTACTAAATCATCTTAGTTGAGTGTTAATTAAGGACTCCATTCGGAGTTAACAAGATGAAATCTAATCCAAAGTGTGACATGCACTTGTTCTTTCAAACTTGTAACTCCTTAACAAGAATTTCTCATAGAAATATGTTAGTTAACTATTAGTTAGTTATTGCAAATAATCAGTCCTCTTCTAGAGTGACAAGGATTGTGCTTATTATAAAAAAGCATTTGTATTAGAATTAGTGTGGTTGGTTGCTGATGAAATAAATATTGTATTACATTCAATAAAGTGCATGATTTTGAGTTAAATCGACTGGTGTAATTTCCAATCCTAAACCAGATCAGAGGGAAGGAGTAAGGGCCACTCCTCCCCAACTATGAAGGGCATTGTTTGTTTACTTGAATCTTTGTTATTTAGCATTTGCTTATTTACAAGAATTCCAGCACTTTCAACATTTCAATTCATGAATTTAGTAATCTCTGTTTTATCGTAGCATTCATTTCTTAGATAAACAAGTTTAGAAGTAGTATTTTGTTAAATTTAGAAGTTAATGCATGCTTAGAATAGTTTCAATTGTTCTCTTTGTTGTAAACAACCATGGACACCACCCTGGATTGAAAAACATTAAATAATCAAAGTACAAGTATCTACAATGTTCATCGGGTTGTTCCCTCAAGAATCCCTCTGCCCTCCCAAACCTTATCACATAAGATTCCTTTCCCCACCCCGTTCTCCATTGTATGTTCTTTGTTTTTTCCTTGTTGGTATGTGTGAGAGTCTCGAGTGCAAATTAGAATGCACAACGTTGGGAAATGGGAACTAGTTCACGATTTATATGAGATGCAAAATATTAGGGAACTATTCATGCACCTTCAAATCTCTTATATCCCATTGTCTTTTTAACGAGAAAACGGCCTTAACATTTATGAATTATGTTCAATTTCTACCACCCATTTGTTTATGTTTGACTTTCAATACCCATTAATTACACCCTTCAACTACTTACTTCCTTTTCCCTTTCACATAGTTTAATTGTTGTGAGGAGGCTACAATTTACAAATTGATGGTGTTAGAGCATAAGAACCAAGATTTGCGCTGCAAAAATCTCTTCTTCAAATACATTAATGGCTCTTGTATATGGTTTTCATGTCACTAAATTGTGGTAGCAACAAGATCTTTGTATTATGAGAATTTGGAGTTCATTTCCATCACTTTGCATGTTTTTGAGGCCATTAGACAATATCTTTGTAAGGCTAAATAACAACAGGGGAGTTTCGTAGGTTAGTCGGTATGAATTTCAATAAGCATTGGCCAAATTTATTCAAAGTGAATCCCTTAGCCTCGCAACATCAATGGCACACAATCATCGCATCTACAAATATCTCCACCCAAAATTCCTCTCCTGTAATGAAGGTTAGCACTAATTTGTCCTTAAATTTTAACCCTAATGTTTTCATTTTTACACTACCGATTTAGGGTTTTTCCAAATCATGTTTTTATACCACTTAGGCATACGTTGTACTATTCCCATGGGTTGTGGTACTTTCTAAGCGTCAACATCACCCCATAATTAGTGGGAACATCTTCTTTAGTTTTCACAACAAGTGTTCTATTGATACCATGTGACTCTGTGGAAGGAGCATCAACTTCTTTCTTCTCAAAAATTCAACATCCGTGCTAGTTTTTGTGATGCCACGTTAAAACAACCCACTTGAGACCCAAGAAACAACATAGGGTTAGTTAGAAAATTATGGAATATTTTTTTTGATTAGAAGTGTCTGCAACCAAGTTGCAAGACAACTGTTGACCCTATTAGGTTCCGGAACAATTCTAAAATTACTAAATCATACTTTTCATTTATTAACAATTATCAAGGCCACATGGTTTAATTTTAGGGTTAGAAATTTTAGTTAGATTCGGGAGAAATTTACCCCCATACCCACTCTCTAACAGGATTAGAGTTTTAACTTGATTTTTCTCATACCTAACACTTCCAAAATTTCCCTAAATCATTCCCATTGGATAAGAAATTTTCTCACCTTTCTGGTGATATAAAGAAGTCCTCCTAACTCCTAGTAGAACTCTAGTTATGGTCAGGCGGAGTTTTGGAGTCAAATTTTCCCCAAGGGGACACGTGTCAAGAGGAGAGGAAAAACCCTTTGGCGGGTTGGCGGGTCATGGGGCGGCTTTAGAAAAATTCCCCCTTAGCACGGTGCAGGATGCAAAAAACTTCTCCCGCGCCTCCTCGGGTCCCGATGGACATGCGTCGAGTCCTGGTTCAAAGTGGAGGAGGGTGAGGGAAGGGCAGAGTGGTGGGGCGATTTGGCGAACTTAGCCAAAAGGAAAACAAAAGGTGAAAGACGCGTGCGGAAGGGTCCGCGCGCCCGTGAAGGAAAATCATAAGGTGAGGACGTGGTTTCGGGCAAGCGGGGAAATTGTTCAAAATTTTCCCAAGGCAAAAACAAAAAAATAAAGAATTCTCCCCCTCCCCACCGCCACCCCAAGGTGTCACGTGGCACCCTCTATTAGGTGCCGGTCGGCGGGGTGAAATGGAATTTTTTTCCAAAATTTTCAAAAAAGCCAAAGGGTAAAAAGATGTCGTGCCTCCGCCACTTTGCCTCGTGAGGACACGTGGCAGCCTTTGATTGGCTGTGGGCCAGTAGAGGAAAAGATGAAATTTTTCTGGACTAAAATTTTCAAATTTTTTTCTAAGGCAACTCGAAGGGAAAATTTTGGGTTGCTTGCAGCCCACTAGGAAAAATTTTCACGCCAAGGCTCAAAAACTTCAAAGTACCATAACTTGAGCTAGAAAGCTCAGTTTTGGGCAAATGAGGACTTTTTGGAAAGCTATCAATGCCCTCTTTGCACAGAAACATAAATTTTACATTTTGGTAAATTTTAAGGGGTCAATTTTGTAAAAAGGATCTGCAGGATTTTAATTAGCAAACTGACAATTTCCAACTTTTCAATTTGATTAAATTGGATCTCCTCCTTCACTCAACATGCCAAATAGGCATGGAGAATTGATCTAGGGAGAGTTTAAAGTGTTTTAGGGAAGTTGATTTGTTCAATTTATTCAAATTTGAATTTTGTCCAACAAATGACAGAAAAACGGTTGAGGAAGAGATTGAGCTCAATTTTGCAATGGTTCAAGTTATTCTCTTAAATCTTCTTTGTCAATTGAGTTCATTGCTAATATATCATGTTGAATTTTAAGGTTTCCAAGTTGATTTAAATGTGCAGGTCCGAACTATGCATTTTTATTAAGTTTGATTGTCAGTTTTGAATATTTACAAGAGATCAATTTCTTTTAAATTTGTATAACAAATTTTATCATTCAAGTTTGGAATTTCATTTCTAAACTAATCTAATGCATTCAGTTGTTTACAACAAACCATTCTAAATCAAAATCAAATACTAACTTTCATTTTTACACAACTCCAAAAATACAAAATACAACATTGTTTCCACGTGCATTTCTTCCTTCCAAATAGAGATCTAACTATCTCTTTTGCCATACAATGAAACATTGCATTTAATTCAACAATGCATATAAGAGAAGGTCTTTCAATTCTTTATTAATTCCAATCATATACTTTACATATTTCAACATTGGAAAAAAATAACAACATTCAATTTATCTCTTTCCAATGTACAGAGTAGAATGCAAATGTCTTTCTCAATTCAAATGTATATAACTTCATAATCAAATTACATACATCAATTCTTCACAAGTATACGTTACAATTTCATCCACAACAAGTGGGAAAGGATTACAATAAAATAAGTTTTCTTCACAAGGGATTATCAAACTGCGTTTTCCTTGCTCCAGGATAGCAACATGCACATTTTCTCTTTCTCCAAGTTGATCACAACAAAAGAGGGGGAAAGGCAACGCTCTCCACCCAACCAAGACATCCAATGAAAGGAGAAGCCTTCCTTCATCATTGGCCCCTGAGCCCCAACCAAAATACAATCAAAGGTGTAATTCAACCATGGCAACAATTGGCTTCCACAACACAACATTCTTTCACATACACATTTCCTTTTAAAAACACAATTCAACACAAAAACAACAGTTCACAACTACATTTAAAAACATTTCAAAACAGAACTCAGGCTTGATCATGCAAGCCAAAGGAGCAAGGTCTATGGGGGAAGTTACTTATGCCTCCCAATTGGGAATTGGGCATCCAATAGAATAACCCACCAAAATAATTCATCCCACACACATCCTTATGCCCCCACAAGTTTCTCCTTATGCCCCCCCACAGATTTCCTTATGCCCACCCCAAAGTAAGAAATGTAAGCTATTTCTTTTCCATGGTGGATCCCAAACCCAAACTCCCTCCACAAAACTCTGATGCCAATGGAATTCCTTATGCCCCCCCACATGGATTCCCCATAGCCTTCTCCTACACCTTCCCTAAGGTAGTCTACCCAACTAGCCAACAAATGAAACAAAGCATGCACCATTCACAAAACACAACAAGGAAATAACAGCAAAATAATGAGAGTTAAATTCCTACCTCTCCATGGTGAATTTTTCTCCCAACAGCAAGCTTCAAATTCCAAGAAAACACAGTCCAAAATAGAAAATCACAAGCATGCAAAGCTTTCTCCAAAACTTCCTCCAAAAACAAGAGCTCCCACAAGAAAATGTGCCCCCAAGAAGTTACAAAATGATTCAACAACCCCAAAACAAGAAGAGAGTTTGAATTAAATAGAAGAGGGAAAGAAGAGGATGATGTGGATCCATGTAGGATGCCACATCAAACATCCTCAAATTCAAACACAAAAGAAAATATTTCATTCTCCCAAATCAGTAATGAAATTACTTGTATAATTCGGATCATGAGCGAAATATAACAAAAATAAAAAAATATTCCGAATAATGATCTCAATATGCAATTTTAATAGCTTCGCCACTTTGAGGGGCAACCTCCAAACCATACAATAATACTCAAATACTCCAATGATGATGAAATACTACCTACAATCCCCTATATATACTATTCATATGTTATGGTCATCACCAAGGCCGACCTACTAAGCATGAGAAAGTATAAATGATATAATAAAATGATATGGTAAGCCACAAGTTGGCTACTCATATCCTAATACAAGCAATAGGTTAAGGGCGTAGCATGCCCTTCCCCTTCAAAGCAACATTTTCCCCAATGTTGAGAAGCTCTGGGTGCTACTGCAGGAATGTCATATCTTCCCATGTTGCATCTTCATTGTCCATATTCTTCCACTTGATCAGGTACTCAGTAATAACTTGTGTCCTCAATCTTTTAGTGCATGTTTGAAGGATGCATTCAGGTTCCAAGATGACCCTCCCCTCCTCATCGAGCTCATTTAACACTATTTGGGCTGATACTCTATCCAATTACTTTCTTGAGTAAGAAACATGAAATACTGGATGTATTCTGGTTGATTGTGGAAGTTCTAATTTGTATGTTATAGTACCAATCTTCTGTAATACTTGATAGGGGCCATAATACTTCGGTGAAAGTTTGTTATCCTTTTGTTGTTGTTTCAAAGACATTTGCTTATATGGTTGTAACCGCACTATTGGTGTGTATTATTTTCCACATCATTAGGTGAGTAATCTCACTTAGGTGAGATCGTGGTCCACATGCGTCGGTGCAAAGTCGAGTGCATCATATGCATCATATGCATCATTGGGAGTTACATTTATATTATGGGAATGTAACTCCCCCTCTCTACTCAAGTTGTCATGATTGCAGCACTTTGGGTTTACTCAAAGCACCTCCTATTTGTACACCCCTTTTGATCTATGAGATAGAGGAGAGTTTTATGCTTAACCGTGTTACGCCCATGTTTCAAATCTTTGCATGCACATTCGGTTGATGCTCGCTCCTCCTTAGATATCTTCACACTACTGTTCTCACATCCATTGATGTGCATGTTGTCCCTCGTGATCCTCGCTTGTGGGTTTTAAACCCTCTTTCATGGTATCAGAGCGGATCTTGTGGATCCGTGCACTCATCGGTGTTTTCGCATGTTTTCTAGATTCTCGGCGTGATATTCGATCTCTTTCAACATGTGTCATAATGGTTATTCCAATCATGCTCTACTTGCACTGATTTTGGGGCATTTATACCTCCATTCGGGTTATTCGGGCTTCAATCTTTGTTCATGGGTCGTGGTTTCAGTTTTTGAGGTTGCTTGCATGTTTTTCTGGTGGTTTTACAGTTCCAAGATTGGGTTGCAAATTGAGTTTGTTATTTTTAAAGAGGAGTATACGTCTCTTTTGGCAGAGCTAGGAAACAAGTTGGCTCTCCCAACTTTCCCTCTCCTTTGTCTCTGTACATCTCACCTTAGCTGCTCAACTCAAGTTGCATTCGGATCTTGGTGTTTTCTCGGGCTTGTTGGTTCCTTGTTTGGATTTTCACGTTTTTTCCTTGTCTGCTTGTGCTTTGCTTGGGACGTCCTTTGACCATTACAACCCAGCCATTTCAACGTAGCCCTACGACTTGGTTTGTGGGCTCAGTTTTCATTGCCAAACTCACATTGGATGCTCTACATCAACCTTTGGGCATTTTCATTTGGAACTATGTTTCAAGTGTTTGAAACCATGTTTGGAAACTTGTGTTTTGCTCAAATTGGTTTTGGCTCAAAGCTTGGAGTTTTTCATTTTACACACCCGTATTATTTGTAGCTCAACCTACATTGTTGTACCATCTCATGCACTTGGCTATTGCATGGTTTATACTCCACTTGGGTTTGACTCACTCTTACCTTGGGTCACTCTAGACAAGAATTGGTTCTGCATGAACGTTTTGACACCTAACTCCAACTCTGGGTCTATTCCTTCACTTGCCTCCACTAGTTCCCACTCTGGAGACTGCTGCCCTCGCGCACTTTACCCACACCAAAGGTCACATTTGCTTTGCCACCTACGTTTTCTCCTATGTTTTGGAAACTGTTTCCAAAGCACTCGCAATGACTTCTCCCTTATGCGTGGGCTCTTCCCTTCAAAGTCTAGTGAAATTCTTACGCACTTTGCCCTTCTCTACATGGAATCTAGGTAATCGTAGCCCACACGTGGTCGAATTAATCGTTACCTTGGGTGTTTCAAACACCCAAAGCAGCTTTGACTTCCTCACGTGGCTTTAGATCCCTATTGGTTTGGTTTACAAGGAATGGTTACACAAATGGCGGTTATAGATCTCCATTCATTGCTGGTGCTCAACACAACAACCACATGGCTCCAAATGTGGGCCCACTTGCTTTCCACCTTTTTTTAATGTTTTAAGGTTTTAAAAAAACATTCATGGCATGTAATTAATTTTTAGGTTGTTTTGGCTTGTTTTATCGTCCTTCCTTAAAGTGTTGAAGACGGAGGGCGAGGTCCTAAGGTGTTAGCGGAGGCTAATCCCCCTCATAGTCAAAACAAAATATACCTAAAATTTGATTTTGTTTCCAATGGGTACCCACACGATACCCTTTGCACTCATTTCGAGCACCTTTTTAATGCGTTTGCAGTGTTTATTGACTTTTTCCATCAGTTGCGGGAATCGTTTTAATGCCATAACTTTTGACTCGCAGCTCATTTTTTAGCACTTCTTTAATCAAAGTTACATGATTTCTCACACTTTACGTGATGAAATTTTCATTTTTATAAATTCACTACTTTATAAAGTGCTTTGCATTCTCGGTGATTGACTAGTACTCTTGGGTTTTACATGCGCGAGACGCATTATCGGCCGAGTTCAATGTCTTGCTTTTGTGCATCTTGCATTTTTCATCATGGAGAGTGATCTTTCAAGAATTGAGTGTCATAGGATCACTTTACAGCCTCTCCGCCACTTCTCACCGGGAGATGGAACTATTCAACTTGGCGTCCTTCCATGGAACATTACTTCGCCCATGAGGTCTTTTACCCGTCTTGCTTGGGCCAATTCCTACACCCACTGATCATCGTCATCTGGAGGACTTCCTTGACACTTGTGACCATGTCTTTGGTCACATGATGATGCATGTATCTCAATCTCTCTGGTTTCACATGGCAGACTCAGACCCACCTCACTGTATCTGGAGCATTCTTCAGTCCCTCTATGGAGACCCTTCACATACTGCCGCCATTGTTGCTGCTTTCCACGATTCAATTGTATCCTTTTCTTCATGTGATGATAGTTCCACTGACACATGCTCGCTTGGTTCTACTTCTGATGATGAGGATTGTGCATCTAGTTATGATGTCAAGAGTACTATAGAGGACTTCTCTCCTCTTTCTCTTACTATTCCAGAGAGTGTTGAAACTTCCCACATCTCATCAGATATCGAGCAGTATCCTATTCAGTCTTATACAGTCATCACACCCACCTCCTTTCCACTTCCAGTGTGCGAGGCCCCTTCCACTCCTCTACCTTCATTGCATGACTTACACTTTCTCGACATCACTCTTCATTTGTTGAGCCCCTCATTGGGACGAGTATTTACCTGACCTTAGTCATATTTTTGCAGAGTCTACTTGTGATGCACTATAGGTCCCTCATCCATATATAGGTGTTTTAGAGGAATTCATCATCTATGTTGTTGGGATTGCCCCTTCTGGGACTCTTACCACTTCCACTTTTTCGAGACCTTCATTAATCCACCCTTGCTTGTGGATCCATTTTTTATTGTGGGGGATGTTTTGTTGCCTTCACATCACGTGGACATCCTTTCTACAGGTGTTCACTCTTCACACTCTGAAAGTTCTGCACACGTGGCATTACCTTCGGTTCCTTGGCACTCATTTGCTAGAACTATGTCAAACTTTTGTGGACTAGACTCAGAGTTCTTTGTTCTACCGCAGCCTTGGTTTCCTTTGCGGAGTGGGTGGACTTTCAAAGACGTCATTTATGTCCTTCCTAAGGGTAGGCACACATTTTGTTGTGGTGGCTATTCTTGATCTAGAGGTAGAGGATCTCGTCATCGACATTCTTCTCGAGAGACTTCCTAGAGTTAGAGTTTAGATCTGTCCATGACATCTTCTCGCATTACTCTCGTCGCGTACATGGGTACCTCTTTGTACATGGGTACCTTTTCGGGCTCGTCTAGAGTGGGACCCATATTGGCATCTTTCTTAGATCGAGAGAGTGTTTTGTTCTCTTGTGGTGGATGTTTTTCCCACTAGGTTTTTCTTCACTACTTGGGACCTTTTTCTTGTATGTGGGTACCTCATCAAGCTTTGTGCAGGGACCCATTTCTCATTTCGACTTACCGCCTCATCCTAAGTTATGATGAAGGGAGGGGGTGTTGGTGTGTATTACTTTCCACATCATTAGGTGAGTCATCTCACTTAGGTGAGATCGTAGGTCCACACGTCGGTCGTCATATGCATCATTGGGAGTTACATTTCTATTCTAGGAATGTAACTCCCCTCTACTCGAGTTGTCATGATTACAACACTTTGGGGTTACTCAAGACCTCCTATTTGTACACCTCTTTTGATTTATGAGATAAAGGAGAGTTTTATGGCTTAACCAGAGATGTTCCGCCATGTTTCAAATCTTTGCATGCACATTCGGTTGATGCTCACTCCTCCCGAGATCTCTTCACGCTATCGTTCACATGTCCATTGTTGCACACGGCGTCCCTCGTGATCCTCACTTGCGGGTTTTAAACCCTCTTTCACGCACAAAACCCAATCACCGACTTCAAAATGCCTTTCAATGTGATGTTGATCAGCCTGTTGCTTCATGCGGTTTTGTGCCATGACCAAGTTCTCCTTGAGACTAGAGAGGACCTCTTGTTGATACTGAATGTGTTCTTCTACTGCTCTAACCCGTGGTTTTCCTCTCAATGATGATGTGATGGATGGTGGATAGTACCCATAGAGTGCCAAAAAGGAGACATCTTAGATGAAGTATGGAAGGAAGTGTTATACCACCATTCTGCAAGTGCCAACCATTGGACCCATCTTGCTTGTTTATCGGATGTAAAGCAATGGAGATATCCCTCCAAACACTTATTTACAACTTTTGTTTTCCCATCAGACTGAGGATGATAAGAAGAGCTACGAGCTAACTGAGTACCCAAACATGAGAATAAATCAGTCCAAAAATTACTAGTAAATATAGGGTCTTGATCACTTACTATAATCTTTGATGTACCATGAAGCTTCTCGAATCGTGTCCATGAAGGCTTGTTCTACCGTGCTTATAGAAAATGGGTGTGCCAAGGCACAAAAATGAGCATATTTGGTGAGTCTATCCACCACAACCATGATGACATTTTTTCCATTAGATTTAGGCAATCTGTGATAAAGTCCATGGAAACCTCTTCCCACCGCTGGCTAGGAATAGATAGAGGTTGTAGAAGACTTGGGGATCGAACTGTTTCACCCTTATTTTGCTGACAAACCATGCATTCTGCCACAAATTTTTGGACATCCCCTTTGAGCCCTTCCCAGAAGAAATCTTGTTTGACTCGATGATAAGTCTTCAAGAATCTAGAGTGCCCCCCTATTGGAGAAGAGTGAAGCTCAGATAGAATCCTATTTTTAAGAGTGGAGTTCTTACATAGGTATAATCTATCTTTATACCATAAAGCATCCCCTTTCAATAAAATTTTTTCAGACATGCTTGGATCATTCTGAGATGATGAATGAGGTTTTGTGTGGTTGGGTCATTTCTCCATTCGGACCTTGCCTCATCTATCCAATCTTCTTGTAATATGGATATGGCACATAACAAGGCTGCAGTTGAGTCATCTTTCCACAACAGTGCATCCGCAACTACATTCTCCTTCCCTTTCTTATAGATAATCTCAAAATCATATCCCAACATCTTGGAGACCCATTTTTGTTGTTCTTCAGATGATAAACGTTGCTCTAAGAAGTATTTTAGACTATCATGATCTGTCTTCAATTTAAAGTGTCTTCCTATGAGATATGGTCTCCATTGCTTTACTGCATGAAGTATGGCTAGCATTTCCTTCTCATAAGTTGGCTTGGAAAGATTCTTACCTTTGAATTGACGGCTCAAAAAGGCAATAGGATGGCCTTCTTACATGAGAACTACCCCCATACCCACCCCTGATGCATCACATTCAACAATGAATGTTTTGGAAAAATCTGGAGTAGCCAAGACTAGAGTGGTGCACATGGCCTCCTTTAGTTACTCAAATTATTTGGTTGCATCCTCACTCAAATGGAAGGATTCCTTCTTTAATAAAGCTATGAGAGGTGCAACTATGCTTCCATAATGCCTTACGAATCTTCGGTTATAAACTATAAGCCGTAAAAATCCTCGTAGATTCTTTAGGGTTTTTGAACCTTCCATTCCATCATGGCTTTGATCTTATTAGGATCCACTTTAACCCCTTCATGAGAGACAATGTGACCCAAATATTCAACCTCCTTGAGTCCAAAAGAACACTTAGAGGGATTTGCATAAAGTTGATGTTGTTCAAGGGTTTCCAAAACCTTATTTACATGATGCAAATTTTCCTCCCATGTTTTCTATAAATTAATATATCATCAAAAACACTAATACAAACTTCCATAGGAATGACTTAAAAATAGAATTCATCAAACTTTGAAATGTAGAAGGTGCATTTGTGAGTCCAAAAGGCATTACCAGGAATTCATAATGGCCTTCATGTGTCCGAAAGGCGGTTTTATGAACATCCTCATCCTTGATTCTGATTTGGTGGTATCCCGAACAAAGATCAAGCTTTGTAAAATAAACAACACCATGCAACTCATCAAGCAAATCATCAATAACAGGAATAGGAAACTTATCTTTGATTGTGTACTTATTAAGTTCCCTATAATCAGGACACATGCACCACATGTCATATTTCTTCCGTACCATCACTACTGGAGAAGAATAAGCACTCTGACTATGGCGGATGATTCTTGCTTCTAACATCTCTTGTACAATCTTCTCGATTTCACTCTTTTGCACATATGGGTACCTATAAGGTCTAATGTTAGGTGGTTGACTTCCTGGTAATAATTGAATAGCATGATCATGATATCTCTTTGGAGGTAAGCCCTTTGGTATATTTTCAAATACAACAGAGTGTGCATCCAACACTGCTTGCATATCTGATGGTATAATTTCCTTAGAATGATGAGCCTCCAATGAAAAGAGTTGTGCCACAAATCCCACTTTGCACCCTTTTTTAGCATTTTTGCATCTAATGAGAACTTACTATTTGTGGAGACTTTTCTCTTAAGCCTCTTAGCTCAAAAGTCCTTCCTTTAGAGTGAAATCGCATGAACAAGTCTTGGAAGTTCATCTCAATGGTTCCTAAAGTGGTAAGCCATTGAACCCCTAACACAATGTCTACTCCTCCCATAGAAATGGCATACATGGGACTATTTAGTATGTAATCTCCCATGGAAAGCTTAATGCTATGGCATTTTCCAGAATAAGTAACAGTACCTCCATCAACAATCATTACTTGACATTCAGGAGCTGGATAAATGAAACAGTTTAGGCACACTGCTAACTTATGATTGATAAAGTTGTGAGTACTTCCTGAATCAATCAACATTGTGACCCTTTGTTTTTTTAGGAATCCAACCACCTTTAGGGTTTAGGGGGTGCTAATACCTAAAATTACATGGCATGAGATCGTTGGCTGAGGATCTCTTGACTCCTCCTCTGGCTCAACCAAGACCTCTGACTCTACATCTTCATTATTCTCTTCATCTTCACTAGGCCCATCAATGTAGAACAACTTCTTTTCAGCACATTTATGTCTGGGTCCAAATTTACTATCACAATTAAAACATAACCCTTTTTCTCTTTTTTCTTCAATTTGTTGAGGTGTCAATCTAACTGGCCGAGGGAGTGTTGGGGCCAAGGTGTTGCGATCTCTAGTATAAGTGAAATGTTGTCTCCTACTTGAAACAATTTTCTCCTCTGCCCTTCTTGCCATAATCATCGAATTAGAAACCTTTTGAGGATTAAACATATGCACCTCATGCTCAATGTGATCCTTAAGACCCCCAAGAAATAGGTCATTCAGATTCTCTTCAGTAATATTTTCCACCCGTAGAGAAAGGTTTTGGAAGTGATGAATGTAATCCTTAACAGATCTTGTCTGTCTCAACTTTACTAATTAGCTGAAGTAATTATCTGACACACTAAAACTGTAGTGTAATTGCAACTCTTCAGTGAAGACTATCCATGTAACATTGAGACCACTCTTCTTCCTTTGAGCACATAACCATCGATACCAGATGAATTAGTCAGGTTCGAGATACAAAGCTGCCATGGTTACCTTTTTTCCTGATGGAATTTGATGTAGTTGAAAGAAATTCTCCATTTGTTTAATCCAATTGAGTGGATCCTTTCCATCAAACTTGTGCATATCCACTTTTGGAAACATAGTACGGACCTGCAGAGTGCTTGTATTTGGATTGTGCACACTTGAAGAACCACTCTGGCTCATGTGTCTATTATGTTGACCTAAGGATACACCTTGATTGACATAAGTATGATTACCCATCATATGCTTACTGAATTTTTGCATGAAATCCTCCACTCTTTGTCTAATCCTATCCACATCTTCTTTCTTTGGCCACCCTAGATTCGAGGTCTCTCGGGTTAAACTCAAGTTGGCTTACTTTATGGTCATCAAGTAAACCCTAACCACGAGGACTATGTAGTTATATCTTCTGTCTCCAACTCCTCAACTACTATCTCATCCTTTTACATTGTTTTACCCAAAGTGATGGGATTCTTTTTCCTCTTGTGGAAGGCCCCATGCCATGATGCCCCAAAATAGTAGGATGTAGGGATCACACTCAAATTTTAGGGTTTGATTTCGATAAGAATTAGGAAAATATAAAAATACTTGAAGACCAAACCCCAATTTTTTTTTTTTTTTCTGAAAATGTAATGAATTTGAAAAAATTCCACAATTTGCACCCTAGGGAGCAATTTTATGAAAAACACTAAATTCTTAATAACTTTTGCAAAATAAATAAAAAAGTCTAAAATTTTCAGGGAACCTTACTTGAAATGTTTCACAACTCTGGTAAAAATATCTCCCACCAATTCACTTTTGTTCGCAATATATGGTGGAAACAAAAAATTAGGGTTTTTGCCCAGGATCGTAGCTCTGATACCACTTGTAATGAAATTACTTGTATAATTCAGATCATGAGTAGAAATATAACACCAAATAACATAATATTCCGAATAATGATCTCAATATGTAATTTTAATAGCTTCGCCACTTCGAGGGGAACCTCCAAACCAACAATAATACTCAAATACTCCAATGATGATGAAATACTACCTACTGATCCCCTATATATACTATTCATATGTTATGGACATCACCAAGGTCGACCTACTAAGCATGAGAAAGTATAAATGATATAATAAAATTATATGGTAAGCCACAAGTTGGCTACTCATATCCTAATACAAGCAATAGGTTAAGGGCGTAGTATAAGCACAATAAAGAGGTGGGTGAAAAATGACAAGTTACTTGCACACTCCAAAGAGCCCATACCTCAAGGGACAACAAATTAAATGAAATGTAAGAGAGTGCATTCCAAAACAAGCAACATGATGAATAAAATTCATTATAAAAGTCTAAAATCAGCCTTCCAACCATAGGTATGGTTGGAAAATTAAATTTAGAGGTATGGGACAAGTTTTACTTGTCCCACAAGCCTCAAAAACAACTCCCAAGGACAAATTCGAATTTGTCATGGAGGTGGAGTATTTCATACTCCAAAACCGACTTACACATCCCTTACAAAATTAATTCAAAGAGCCAACAACTCCCATTATTATTTTCCCATATCCTAATTTAATTTATTTAAATTTTAATCATATGATTTCCCACATTAATCTATCACAACTTTAATTAATTAAAAGAAGGGAACACATTACTAATAAAATACATACAACAATAAATAAACATTTAACCACATTACTAAAATACACAAACCCATGGTCACATGTAAAGATGATCCCCCCATGGGAATCTCTAACCAAACAACACACAACACAATAAAACAAGTTGCCATGGTGACCATGTCGAATTCACCTAGAATTTCATTGTGGTTGGTCTCTATCCCCCGATGTTTTTGTGATATTTTAAACCTACAAAACACAAATACCTCCTTCGGCCTCATGGCCATATCAGAACATCCAATGTGATATAAATGAAATCACAAAACCAACTATATAAATGAATCACAACAACATCAAACTACATCATTTGCATTTTTAACCCACAACTATATCAACATCATAAAATATTCATTTTCTAGATCTACTCATAATATCTAAAATCACATGTCCGAACAACATCCATAAAACATCCATGTCAATAATATATCATCATCCACATATAAGGTGTCTCTAATAATCATCATGCATACTAAATCAAAACATAATAATGTCTATAATGTAATCAACAGTATCAGCATAAGCATCAAAAGGTGTCAAAGGGAAGTGGGCACTTTGTAGTTTTTACTTTCTTGGTCTTTGGATCCGTCATTTTGTACCAAGATCCTCTTCACTGTGCCGGTGAAGACGAGTTTCTTTGATTTCATATCCAATTTATTTCTTTTTTTCTTGGGTATGTGCATGTTGGATTTGCACCTGAATACTACGAGGTGTGCGATGGATGGCTTCCGATTCGACCATAACTCATGTGGATTTACTCCATCAAGAGCAACTGTGGACACTTTGTTCAACAAATATCTTGTAGTCTTCACCGCTTCGGCCTAAAATATCTTCGCCAATCCTTAATCATTGATCATACAATTCACCATCTCCATGATAGTATGACTATTTCTCTCAACAACACCATTCTACTACGGTACATATAGAGGGGCATATGTTGGCCAATCTTGTGAGCTTCCGGATAGGCTTTGAACTCATTCTTTGGTGAACTCCCCTAATCTAAAAAAGAGATATGATTTTGTGACCATTCTCATTCTCAACAAGCACTTTGAACTTCTTAAAGTTATCAAAAGCTTCAATTTTGTTACGAAGAGACGAAAAAATCCACATTTTTCTAGAATAATCATCAACACAAAGTATGAAATACTGAAATCCAAAATGACTAGGTTGCATCGGACCACAAATATTAGTGTGAACCAAATCAATCTTACCTGGAGCTCGATAAGTACTCTTTTGGAATGAGGCTCTGTGTTGTTTTCTGCGAGGTAGTTAGGACACTTGTCTATATCCTTTTTGAGAGATGACAAACCTCTCACCATATTGTACGAGAAAAAGTGTATCAAGATATCCAAAACTGATGTGACCAAGTATCGATGCCACAACAAAAGTGCGAAAAGAAGTGTTCTTAGCCATTAATTTATAATCATCCCTATGGACAAAATCAAGTTGGAACATCCGTCCCACATTTGAAGCTCTTGCAAAAATCTTTGATATTTTTTATTTGTATCAAATCAAACACACTTTCTTATCAGAATGACTATCAAAATCATTTTTTAGATTGTGATCTAGAAGTTGACTAATTGATAATAAGATCTTTGTCAAACCAGGGACATATAATACATTCGATAACCTACAATTTCATGAACCAAGAGGAAGAGTAATGTTCCTAATACCTTGGACTGTGTAAGAAGATTCATCCCCCAATGAAACATGGTTTTTGGAGGGTGTGTCTCATATAGTGATAAACTAGTCTCTGTATTTGGTCATGTGTCAAGTGGCTCCCAAATCAATGTACTAGATTGCACTAGATGACGTGATTGCTTCACTAGAAAGGGAAATGTACAAGAAGTACTCATCATCTAAATGATGTTCTTACTCAGATACATTGCCTTGCTGATGGGGTTTCTTTCACAAG
Source organism: Taxus wallichiana var. yunnanensis (assembly GCA_018340775.1). NCBI lineage: Eukaryota > Viridiplantae > Streptophyta > Pinopsida > Cupressales > Taxaceae > Taxus > Taxus wallichiana. Next base: position 520,152,243 of record CM031239.1, read on the forward strand.
TTCCCCTTCTTATGCCCTTTCTTGTAGTGTGATTGTCCCTATTGTGATTGTTGATTGTGAGGTCCTGGAATTGCTCGATGACCCTTTCTTGCATGTGTTGTACCAACAATATTTTAACTCACATCATCATTTGTAGATAGGAAATTTCTTCTTTTGTTTGTCCCCTTGTTGATGTTGTTTTTGGGACTTTTGGGAATATTGTGCTTTTCCCTTCCCTTTCTTATGAGAAGATAGTGCATGTTCTTCCTCTTCATATTTTTTGTATAATGCTTCTTCTTACTGCAACAAATTCACCAACCTCTCAAATTTGGCGGTATGATCTAACAAGTTAAATTTCATCACAAAAATCTGGTAAGAGGGAGGAAGTGCTCTCAAAAAATTGGGCATGATAGCAATATAAGAAACCTCCTCTCTAGGGATAGACGTGAAGACCTCAATACTACAACTCTACACAAGAAAGCCTCCAATTTCTCATTCAACTTGAATTTAAATACATACAATTGACTCTACAAATTGAACAGTATTGTGTTCTTGTTATGGGCATCGTACATTATGATCAACTTGTCCCATGTTTTTTTGGTTGTTTTGGCATCTCAAATATGGGGTTGCACGTCATCGGACACTTTGTAAACAAGATTATCAACTTGGCCTTTTGATTGGACCTATCAAACTAATGTTGTTGGGTTGCATCATCTACTAATATGGTTGTTGAACCATTTACAACTGACCAAATTTCTTCAAACTTGAGTTGAGTTCGAATTTTGGTCTTCCACATGACGTAATTGTCACCACGGAGTAACTGCAGTCAGGAAAGAAGAATTTGGGAGCATTGATTTCCATAGTGGGTTGTTGGATTTTTCCTAGCTAGAGGGCACGCTATCACAAAATAATGCAATCATACACTAAAAATATTAAATTACAACTGATTGTGTAGAAAAATTTGAATGATTTTTTTTTAAATTTTCGGGGCCTTGGTGGCCTCTAAAGCTCAAAATGGTTCAAATAGTGAAAACCCACAAAATATTGATGAAATTAACCCTTGCGGGCACCCCTCCTTTTGTAAAAGTTGCTCAAAATCAAATTTTAAGCAATTTGGGAGATTGTTTTTGCCCAAAATAATGTTTTCATGACTAATTTTGAGGGGTTTAGTGATGACAATAGAGTTAAGAGGAGGTTTTTGGCCGCTAAGTATGGTGGTTCTCTAAATTTCCAAATAAAAAGAGCGAGGGGGTTTAAAGAACTTAACCTTCTAACTCCCAAGTGCCTTTAACTAGCTAACAAAATGCCTTAAGCACATGTCGTATGAAATGAAAGAATTTTGATTTAAACAATGTTCAAGTTCACTAACCTTAAATTATAGAAAAATAATACAAAGTGTTACATAGTAAGGGGCGGTGTGAATGTTCACAACCTTATTCCAATAGTAAATTCACTAACCTAATAAAAGGTGACTTGGCACTTTGTCATGGGGGCTCCACATGGAAGTTAGATATGCAAGTTAGGTAGTGGTGGTGGGTGGTTTAGGTTTCCTAAGAAACCGGATCCTCGCTTATGCTTTTACCTCGTCGTCACTTGCCTTTGGTTTTATTTTTCTTTGTTTTTAATGCTTGATCCAATGTTTTGGCGTTGTTGTAGTCTGTGTCTTTGGCTTTACCATGTTGTGTCTTACAAGTTTGTAATTTTGTGCGATCTAATACACAACTCAACGGGGGTCCGATCAAGTGTATGCGACCTCGATTACGGTGGTGTTTACACAATGCAAGGACTCCGATCAACACGGTCGATCTAGTGCTTAACTTGCTCACCTAGCTCGTGGGCTCAACCCGCCCGATGCACTGACCCAATTCGGTGGAAGATTTTCTTACGAAATCTAGTGTTTACAAGTTTATTTCGTGTGAGTAAATAATATTTTCTAATGTGATATTATTCTTGCATGTTTAATACGATTATTATTTATTTGTTGGAGGCATATAAAGTGGTTTTGATAACAACCGCATTATAGTATAGTATTTTGGAAAATGTTATTAAAACAACATTTCTTATTTGTAGGGTACTAAATCCTATGGATATGTAAGCAACTCTAGATTAAGTGAATTACGAATTCTATTGTAAAACTCGACTAAACTACTCGGATTCAACATAGAGGAGGCGGGTGTATGCTTGGTTGAAAAATATTAGCAAGACTCGTGACAACACCCTAACTTGCTTATGGGCTTGCCGGTGTGGATGTCTTTTGATTTAGCATTTGTTTAATGCAACGGTTCAAACCGCTTGATAACCTAGCTTAGTGGGTGTATAAGACGGTCATCTTGATCCATTGTAGATCGACCCACCAGTCTTGAACTCGCATGGTAGCTCGATCAACAACTTGTCAATAAAACTCGGTGACCTCCCTCCTAGCTTGGTGTGATGAATACATACACCAAACACAACCCGCTAAGCTTAGCACATACCACTAAAATTTAGCGAGAACAACTATAGTTAGTTGTGACTAGAATGTTCACTAATATTTAGTGGAGAATTATCTATTGGGGATTTTTATTGTCCGAACTAGATTTTCCTGCAAAGAACCTTGGTGTAGGATGTAGTGCCTAGGGACTCCTCCTTGCCCGGTCAAAGCTTATTTTTGCAAGCTTCCCGAAAATTAAAACCACATATTATAGGGATGAAAGGGTGGGGTTAGGAAGTTGCTTTGGAGATATCACATGCTCTCCAAGGGCAATTATCTTTCTCTAAAACCTCTCACATTTACTTCTGCAACCTTTCCTCACTTTTGTTGAATTGTGCAGGCTCCAACCAACTCTAATACCAAATGCTTTGAGAGAAATGGAGAGATAACCTATTGATAAAAATAAATCAATTTATAGAGGAAGAATGGACTGCAACACATATGTATTGCACAACCATATTTACACAACATATTTGTTACACAGGAAATCCAACCAAATAATATATCAAATAAACCTAAGTGAATACAAATTCAAACAAACAAACAAACAAACAACTTACCTATAGTAAAAGTAAACTATGGTAATCGCTTTTGTTAAAAAACAATAGATTGTCATTTTTAAAAAGTAGAAAAATTGATTCTTGTGCCAAATCTTACCTGTTGGTGAAAAGTGGTATATTTTTTTGCCACCATTATTTGATTTGTTGGCAGTCGTGCAGATTATCATGGGACCACATTTATGAGCTGGGAAAGCATTTGTATCATTTTTTTAACAGAAAAACAAAGGAATCACCATGTTTCCCATTTGTGTTGTCCCTCCAAAACAGACAAATGGAATAGATTGGTTATTTTGTATATTTCGTTTTATTGGACTGTTTTGTACTCTGTATACCTACTCACCTTTATTCCTATTTCAATATTAAAAAATTGCTAGACTCAAATTGTAGCTTGTCAGTGGTGGATCAAGTGGTTAAAAGATGGTGTTTAGCAAGGTATCAACTCATGAAAATCATGTAAATACTTATGAAAAATGATTAGAAAAACCTTCCAAAACACCATCCCTTAATCTTCTGAATTGAAATTTTCCCATTCAAACATATTATTGTGAGGATTAATAATATATAAGTTATAACATATTATTTGAAATCTTTTATTTCTGATTTTTTAAAGAAAAAATCTATTTAATAAACCGTCCTTATTCAATTACTTTTCACATTCACAATCATATTCTTAACTGTAACTTTGTTATCATCTGGACTGTATCTAAAAAGCAGATTCGTAAACCCATCGACAAATGAAAAAGCACACCTAAAAGTGCTAATATTTTATTGGCAGGTCAATTTTTCAAACCCTGATGCAGGAGTTCATGTATTTAATTTGCCCAAACCAAGTGCTGTGAATGTTAAGGAACTGACTTACAATGGCTTTCCAAATATTTATATGTTTTATGGTATTAATTTCCTTTTGCATGACTTGCAACGCAGAATTTAGCAGGAAAGCATTTCCATCAAACTTTGTATTTGGCGTGGCCTCTTCTGCTTATCAGGTACTAGACTTCCACTTCAATGTAGCAGAAACAGATCTTATAAGTGAAAATCTTATGTAGCAGAAACATATTTCAAAAAAAAAAAAAACTTAAAACTTATGAATGAAATGGTGTTGTAGTATGAGGGAGGATCTGTTGAAGATGCAAAGGGCCTCAGCAATTGGGACGTATTCTCCCATACCCTGGTACTTTCCTTTTTATTTTTATTGCTTCTGTTTACTGTCATATATGTTGATCCGTAGCTACCATTTACAGTTTCAATTGCAGGAAAAATTGCGGATGGAAAGAATGGGGACATAGCCGTTGATGGATATCACCGCTACAAAGTAGCCCATCAAACACAACCCCTTCCTTGCAGAGATTAATTCTCAATTACTACTAAATTTAGTTTGAATTGCATATAAATTTATAATATTGACATTTGCAGGAAGATGTGGAAATAATGTCAGAAATGGGAGTGGAGATGTACAGGTTCTCCCTCGCATGGTCGCGCATTTACCCTGGTAACCAATATATGTCCCTCACTCCTAGTTTACAGATAGAAGCTTGATATGAAATGAAATGGTTTTACTTACATACACTAGACTCACTGTCTACGGAAACAACTGATAACAGTTATCTCAACTACCAAGAAGGGCCAAGCTTTTTAAGTTAATGTTGTTTGTTGGTTTTCCTTCTATTGATTTGGATTTGGAATTTCCAAATCAATAGGAACTACCATAGTTACCAAATACCGTGAAATCTTAAAGATTTTTCTTATTTTCCATTTAATTGTATAAAACTCTGTATTTTTCAGTGGTAAAATATTTAAATGCAGGATTTAAATTATTTATAATTATTTTATACCATAAATATTTAAATTATGAAAACCTCCATGATTTTACAGTCTGCAGTAAAAATGATTTTCATTTTTAGTATTAATTACAAGGTTTTTAGTAATTGCTTCTGTTTACTGTCATATATGTTGATCCGTAGCTACCATTTACAGTTTCAATTGCAGGAAAATTGCGGATGGAAAGAATGGGGACATAGCCGTTGATGGATATCACCGCTACAAAGTAGCCCATCAAACACAACCCCTTCCTTGCAGAGATTAATTCTCAATTACTACTAAATTTAGTTTGAATTGCATATAAATTTATCATATTGACATTTGCAGGAAGATGTGGAAATAATGTCAGAAATGGGAGTGGAGATGTACAGGTTCTCCCTCGCATGGTCGCGCATTTACCCTGGTAACCAATATATTTCCCTCACTCCTAGTTTACAGATAGAAGCTTGATATGAAATGAAATGGTTTTACTTACATACACTAGACTCACTGTCTACGAAACAACTGATAACAGTTATCTCAACTACCAAGAAGGGCCAAGCTTTTTAAGTTAATGTTGTTTGTTGGTTTTCCTTCTATTGATTTGGATTTGGAATTTCCAAATCAATAGGAACTACCATAGTTACCAAATACCGTGAAATCTTAAAGATTTTTCGTATTTTCCATTTAATTGTATAAAACTCTGTATTTTCAGTGGTAAAATATTTAAATGCAGGATCTAAAAAAATTATGTTATTTATAATTATTTTATATCATAAATATTTAAATTATGAAAACCTCCATGATTTTACAGTCTGCAGTAAAAATGATTTTCATTTTTAGTATTAATTACAAGGTTTTTAGTAATTCCTATAAGACTAGCGAGACTGTATTTTTTCCGTATTTATCGTATTTTTCGATCAACCGTCTTTCCTCCATATTTGAGGACCATCGTTTAATACTCTCCATACAAAAGTTGCTACCTTGGGAACTACCAAGAAGGGGTTTTAAGCTTTATGAGGTCTTTCATAGAGTCTAACTTAGAATCTTCATATACTTAACCAGAATGCCATTAGAAGTTGAGCACCCTATGATAAAGTGTTTCTCTATTTCATTTTCCGTACTTTTTCTCTTCTCATTCAATCATATAACACTTAATATTTTCTGTGGTAAAATCTTAAAATATAAGATCTATAAAAGTTATGTTATTTATTATTATTTTATACCATAAATGTCTAAATTATAAATTCCTACAAGATTTAATAGTTAGGAGTTAAAAGGATTTTTATTTTTCAGTCTTATTTAGAAGGTTTTCAACAGTCCCTGGAAGATTAGTAAGACAGTATTTTTCTATATTTATCGTATTTTTTAACCCTTTTTTTCCATGTTTGAACACCATCACTTAATACTCTTCGTATGAAAGTTTCTACCTTACTTTCAACTGCCCATGTGGTGCAAAATAAACATGATGTCTTCCATTCTTCCTCATGTGTTCCATCTTACCCCTCTCACATATGAGTCTGTGTGAGCTTAATCTTATCAACCATATAAGTATGTTTTTTTTTCACATAATTTCTGCTCCTTAAGTATGTTCTTGATTCAGATATTAAGTATGATTTTTTTCAGATAATTTCTGCCTCTATGTATGCCTTCTCATGGTATTCACAAGTGGGGTTGAATTCACTGAAATAGTGTTGTGGTTGCCTTCCTATATTTATTCTCTACATGGTTACTTCAAATTTTTCTTTCACACCGTTTTGAGTTCTTTGTTAGGGTTTGAGAATTCTTTCAGGCTAATGTCCTGCCTACACATTCATTTGTTATTCTATTTCACCGAAGTGCCCTGCCTCCTCCGTAATTCTTCTTCAATCCATGCTTTCCATGTTTTTAAGTAGCTGAGTAACCTGGTCATAGCAGCTGCCTTCAAGGAGAAAGAACTTGTTTTGGGAGGAGTGTCTCACAGGGGACCGACCTTGATTTTAAAGTTGTTTGTGATTAAGGACTTCAGAATCCTTTTATCTACCTCTGTTTTAGACCTTATGTGCTCTGACCCACACCTCGAATACATATAACACTATTGAAGTGACAAGCAACTGAAATAAGGCCGTGGTGGTTTTCCAATCTCATAAATTTACACTTTGCATTTGTTCTGATCCCACCATTCACCACTTCTTACCCATCTTCCAATCTCACAATTCTGCACTTCTGCATGTGTTCTATGGTGCATATAATTCCCTTCAACCTCCCTATATTCTCTTTGTTCTACAAGTTTCCAAGCCAAACTTGACTGGGAAATCAAGGCATGGAGATTTATACCTTGAAAAAGAGCACACCTTTTGGGAAGTCTGGATCCTTAAATAGGATTAATATTGGCAATCTTCTCTTTACACCATGACACCTAAGGGAGCATTTTTGGTCTTCATTTTACACCACAAGCATTATGAGTTTTCAAGAATGGTCAGTTAAGTTCTTGTTGAATGTGATAATGATTTACTTTAAACTTTGGTAACTTTGTCTATCTGCAGAGGGCAGGGGAGAGAGATCAATCCTCTAGGAGTCAAATATTACAGTGATCTTATCGATGAGCTTCTCAGCAAAGGCATTCTTCGCTTCCTCTTAAATCCCAGATTTGGAATGTTATGCTTCTTGTAAAGAGGCTTTCAAAAGACTTGGGATGTGTTGTGTGACAGGAATCCAGC
>CM031239.1:520159847-520283142 GCA_018340775.1 Taxus wallichiana var. yunnanensis
GCAACCCAAGAGGTATTGTGCTTGCTTGGCGGATTCGATCACCGCACGTTTCGCTGACTGCGACTTCGGGAGAGTAAAAAGTGGGCAGAGCATGAGAAAGAAAACATGATAACAAGGGTCAGTAGAGCTAGTGTTACAGGTGGTGCAGGCAATCAGGGTTCTGTGCATAATGTTTATATGTATAAACGAATAAACGAGCAAATTATTGCCGTAGGTGGTTGTTTTTGGGGAAGGTGTATAAAATCCGATGGACTCAGCAATGGGTTAGAGAACCGCATCGTTATTCAACCGATATCGACACGCGAATAACCGTACCTACATCGGAGAAATTTCGGGAAATCGTTTGAAAAAGACCCCAATGGATTGAATGGTTGTTTGTCGCTTTGGCGTATGCAGCGCAGACGAGTGGTCTGAGGATGAATGATAAAGCGCGCCGTTTGTCGCGAATCCGAGAGGATGTAACACCAAATGAATGGACATTGATAAATCGTTTGGGGTTAAGTGGAATCCGTTATTATTCACGAATCACACGTAACCATGGTATGTTACAGGCGCCGATTGAGAGATGGAATCCGAGACAAATACCTTCTATCCGCCAACAGTGAAATGACAAGAATCTTTGGAAGATGTGTTTCGGATTTTGAGACTCCTTATTACAGAGAACCAGTTTATCGTGCACTACAGCAAGCGGGGCGGGCAGCGATATGAAGTATGTTTGGTCCATATGCATGAGACTTAACACAGCGAGGTTTGTCATTCACATATGGGGTAATGTATGCAGCACACCCTGAGGAGACAAGGTTAGCAGTGATTTTATTGATGGCGGTAGGGTATTATGCGTTACCAAGGGCAGAAGGGGGAAGATTTCCAAAGGCATTGATGGGTGTTATTTGGGAGATGATAGAAAGGAATGTGACTTTTGCCTGGGCACCTGCATATTTGGCGGAGCTATACAGGGGTTTATGGGCTTGTAGGCGAAGTCACAGGACAACGTTGGATTGCGCATACTTATTACACTGTTGGGCCTATGAGCACATTGTTTGTGTGCGACCAATAGGCCGACCCATCCAAGGCAGAGAGACAGGAGTACAGAGGTGGGATTGACGATGGGTCCAGCATTTAACAAGAGGCAAGATCTCAAAGCCATGCCGGTGACATTGAGTATTACTGGCAAGTGTGTATGGGAGAGGTCGATTGCATGATATCTGGGAGGCCCACGGAACTATATGGACAACCGAGAACATAGCCGAGGAGTTGAGAGGTGTAGAGCGATTGAGGTGGATCGCGGGGCATAGCCTGTGTGAATATGAGAGGATTCCTATAGATCGCGTGCGCGACAATTTGGATTTTCAGGCAGACATACCACAAAGCTTATAGACCATATATGAGGATCGATGCCAGTGCAAAGCATTCTCACCCCCGCCAACACCTCCGTAAGGGCCCGAGGAGATAAGAAATGATCGCAGGTAATGGATGCAGGAATGACAGAGGCCTATAGATTATGGTGGGTAGTAGAACTACGAGGTGTACGTGAGTGCCCCGACACGGCGGTGATTACAGCAGAGAGGGATCGTCTGCTGCAGCTGCTCGGTTCAAAGCAGCCTCCAAACGCAGTGAATGAGACAAGATGATTGTTAGTGGTCAGCGAGTCACGGGCGGCGGAGACTAGAGGCTGGAGTTCTCCATGCGAGAGGGCTTATTCATATGTTACAGGAGAGATTGGCAGATCGCTGGCGGTACCAATAGCGCGGTACCTTTGAGGAGAGAGAGTCCCGGCGAGAGGGGTCGACGATCACGATCATCACCTAGTTCGGGATGAGTCGTGATGGTCCGAGTACATGTTAGCGAGGTATAAGAATAAATAAGGATGCCGACCAACGCGTGTCGATGATAGAGAAGATGTATTTGTTTAACATCTAAATAAAACTCGAATATGTATGTTGATTTGAGTTATGATAATAATAAGATTGTTTGTTTTGATTTTCTTGTTTGAAAAAAGGATAAAGAGAAATGTGATTAAAATAAAAATACACAAAAATATTTATATTCAATGCACAAGATAGGTTATGGTAGGGATGGTTGAGCTAACCTTGGGAGACCCCATGTCTCCGAAGTGCCGCCTACATAGCCCATCGCACAAAGCAAGGAAGGGCCTCGCATCGATGTAGTTCTCCTTAGGATCGTGAGAGGTGAATTCAGCAATTTGGTACGGTTTAGGAAATTGGTTGGTTGGTAAGAATATTGATATTAATATTGGTAAGGTAAGGTTGTTGGTGTCGGTAATGAATTGGTGATGTTGTAAAAGGTATAAGGGAAGTGAAAGTTAGCCTACCTAAGTAGAAGGGAACCATGTCCCGATTAAGATCAACACACAATCCTAGATGCGAGGCAAAGCGAAAGAGTGCTCAGTAGGTGAAAAGAGCTAAACAAACCACACAACGTAGAATGAGCTTCAAGCCCTAGGTACCGTGCATAGACGAGAAGTCAATAGGTGAAAAGAGTCAGTATGATCACAATATATCGTGTGTACGTTACGTCCCTTGAGTTGAAACAAATGGTGAGGTGATGTGGATGATATAGCCGAGGTACAAAGAACTTATTACAACGATTAAAGAGAACCTACCCTAAATAGACAAGTCCATGACAAAAAGTTCTTCTCGAATGAGGCTTTTATTTTATTGAATATAGATTGATCGAACGCGGAAGTCTACAAGTGGATATTGATTGTTTTATTCTTTGAGGTCTTCACGGCCGATCAATGCGAGAAGCTTCGATAAAGGCTAATCGTGTATAGTCATTGTCCTTCGAGGAGCAAGCCTATTTATAGTAGCGTATATAATTGTAATGCATAGCTGTCCTTCTGGGAGCAATTTCTATATATAATAGCGGTAATAATTCCTAAGATATAGTCTGTCCTTCGAGGGAGCAGCCTATATTTAATTTAAATGACTAGATGTTCATTTGGCGTGAAGCATCTAGTTAGTAGGAAGTTTGACTCAAGAAAATCCCTTAAGAATACGGCTTATTTTAATACTTTGAAGTCATGGACTAGACTAAAAAGGGGAAGACATCATCAAGGGGAGGTGAGGATCAAACTATGTGAGCCTGATATATTATGAAGTGTAGGAACAGGTGTGTATGTAGTGGTAAGTGAGCTCAAGGACGAGCTTGACAGGTAGATAAGAAGTGATATAATACTAATTTCAACAAGAGAATGGTCAAGATGCAAGGCATTAAGGGGTTGTGCTCAGTTTACCATTAAGCGAAGCTAAACGATAAGTACCGCATCCATAGGTATGAGTGATTATATAAGGCCCGATCCAATTGGGAGCAAATTTTCCACGCTTGCTCTTTTCTAGTTTGGTTACATGTTGATTCTCTTTGAGAACAAGATCACCAATCTTAAAGGTACGCTCATGAAGTCGCTTATCATAAGCACGTTTAATGCGTTTTTGATAGATTTGAAGGTGATCAAGAGCCGTAAGACGGCGTCACAAGAAGCTCCACTGGGCTAACCGCTCGCGGAAATCATCGCTGGTGAGAATATCCCAAGAGATATTCAAGGAGGGTATTTGTATTTCGAGAGGCAAAACAGCCTCGTGCCGTATACCAAAGAAAAGGTGTGGCATTAGTAGAAGTACGGATGTTAAGACGATAAGCCCAAAGGGCAAAGGGAATGTGATCGTGCAATTTCTTCCGCATTCATGACAACTTTCATGAGGATTTTGGTTAGTGTTTTATTAGAAGACTCGGCTTGCCCATTGGCTTGTGGATAGTAAGGTGATGAGAAACTAAGTTTGATACCAAAGTTGTCACAAAGGTCTCGCAACAACTTGTTTTTGAAAGATTTTCCATTATCTCGTTATCAAAGTGCGGTGAGGAACACCAAAACGATGATAATGTGGTGGTTAATGAATTCGACAATTTTTCTTTTTTGATTGAAATGAGTGGAATAGCCTCCACCCATTTTGTATAATATTCGGTCATTGTGAGTATCCAACGGTGACGTTGTGAAGAGGTTGGGTGAATCTCACCAATAAGGTCTAAACCCCATCATGGAGAAAGGCCAAAGATCTCGAGCTTATCTCTGGAGCGGGTGGCTAGGAGTATGTTGAAGGTTGGCATGTTGTCGACACATAACACAACGCTTAACATATTCGTAGCAGCCGTTATTGAGAGTAGGCCAATAATAACCAAGGCGAAGGATTCGTTTGGCCACGGCAAGAAGGCCGCTAAAATGTCCACCACAAATACCGCACGGACTCGTCAATGGTATGAGTGGCCTCCACGCTGGGGCTAGACATCAAGGAGGATACCATCAAAGCCACGTTTATAGAGGAGTCCCCCATGACAACATAACGCGAAACACTTTTAAGAAAAGCACGCTTGCCGTTACTAGTAAGGTCGTGGGAGGACAGAGATTGTAAGGTAGTCGTGGAATTGGTGGTACCTGTATCCCGTGAATTAGCAGACACAAGTATTTATCATACAAACCGGGGTTGAATAGATGGGGCAAAAGTTGTTGGACCACGACGAATAATTCAGAGTCAAGCTTGCGGCGGGAATTTGCGAGGCTAAACAAGCCATAGTATCCGCAAATTTGTTAGTGGAGCTGGGAATGGCTCAGATAGAATAAAGTGGGTAAATAAAGCTAGAAGTGAATCCACGTAGTGTTTGTATTTTTGAAGTTCCTCGTTTTTGCATTGGTAGACGCCCATAACTTGATTGACTACCAATCGAGAGTCGCCAAAAATGTTGATAGATTTGATACCTAAGTGTAACGCAACTTGGAGACCTAGAACAAGGGCCTCGTATTCCGCTGTATTATTAGTGCAAGGGAAATCAAGTCGGAATGAAAGAGGCATAGGTTCAGCTGTTGAGAGGAATGAGAACAACGCCGCTCCTCCGCTGCGCGCGGCATTTAGATCCATCAAGAAGAGGGTCATTGGGTACGACTCTCTGTGAGGGAAAGAGTAGCGATGAGTTCGTCGGGAAATGTGAAATTGGTAAATTGTTCTCCCAGATGTGAGAGCCCGCAAGTAAGTTGGTCTCGCGATGGTTTGTCCTTTGATTGATTTCTCGTGGATAAACTCAAGGTCGAGGTCGGCGAGAAGCATGAGCCATCTAGCAATGCGTTGGTTCGATGAGGTTTGGCGACATGTAATGGATGGGGTCTCAGTATTGGTGATGACGAAAGTCTCTGTGATTTAGAAGGTAATGTCTGAGTTTGGTGGCAACGAATGATAGGGCAAGGCACAATTTTTCTACATGTGTGTACCTAGTCTCATAGTCCACCAAAGTACGACTTATATAATAAACGGCTTGTTCGTGATTCTCGAGTCACGATGTGCAAGCATGGCTCCTACAGCGTGGTCTGTGGCGGAAAGGTAAAGGCAGAAAGGGCGGTTGTCTTGGGGTGGGATAAGCACTGGTGGTCAGAAGAGATAAGATTTGAGAGCTTCAAGGCTTGGTGACATTCTTCGCTCCATTGGAATGCAATATCCTTTTAAGGAGGTGATGGAAAGGTTGACACCGATCCGAGAGTTGGGAGATGAAACGTCGGATAGATTGGAGCTTACCTTGTAAACTACGCAATTGTTTGAGATTTTTGGGTGGGGGCATTTCTAGGATAGCTTTGACTTTCGATGGATCGACCTCAATGCCACGCAAAGAGACGATAAAGCCAAGAAGTTTTCCCGAAAGAACACCAAAAACACATTTCTTCTGGTCAAGGCGATGAATATTGTAACAAAGTATCAAAAATAATGGTTAAAACATCGAGATGTTCACTACGATGTTTAGATCACGAGAAGATCGTCGACATAGTCTTCAAGGATAGTGTGCATAATGTCATGAAAATGTAGGTCATAGCCCGCCGATAGGTAGCACCAAAGCATTCTTAAGGCCAAATGGCATGACACGATAACAAAAGGTTCCCAAGGAGTTATGAAGGCAAAGCCTTGTGTTGATCGGCAGGGCAACCAAAATTTGGTCAGATCCTCGAAAAGCCATCCATGAGAGAAAGCATTTCATGACTCAGCAAGTGAGATCAACAAGTTGATCAATACTTGGGAGGGGGAAGTCATCCTTAGGGCAAGCGAGGTTAAGATCCCGAAATCCGTGCATATCCGAAGTCCCCCGTCGCTTTCGCATGGACATGTGTACGATGTTAGAAATCCATCGAGGATAGTCAATAGCAGTAATGAAGGAAACAGAAGGAGTCGTTGAGTTCTCTTTGACCAAGAGAGCAATGCGTGGATGCATTTTTCTCAATTTCGCTTTGACTGGTTTGGAATCGGGGTTTAGGTGATGTTATGGACGGCAATGGTAGGATCAATTCCTGGCATGTCACGTAAGACCACGCGTAACGCTGTCATGAAAGCACGAGAAAGGCAAGTAAAGGCGGCTTGTTTCGATGTGTTAAGGGATTGTCCAATCTTCACTATGTGAGGATCTTCCTCCGTGTGGATGTTGATTTCTATAGTAGATTCATTCAAAGATAGTTTGGGTTTCAGATGGTAGGGCGCGCCAATATAAGAATCATCCGCGCCTGTAAGTGAGTATGGAGTCGTCATCCCGCATTCAACAACATTAATCAAAGGCGAATCCTCTTCGATCATGTCCGGATACGTAAGGGAAGAGAAGATGGGTCCTCATTATCGCGTTGATAAGTGAGAGGACCTATGAAGATAGCATTTATGAAAAAAAAGTTAGGAGGGATAGATTCAGTGGTCCATCGATTCTGTGGGTGATGATGGCAAAGTAGGTGATGATGTTTCGGTAGGGGCAACGTCTTCCTCTTCCAAGATACAGATGACAGGAGGTGTCTCTTGTGTAGGTGTTTCGGAAAAACCGAGACCACTGCGATCATTATGTTTGCGTGTGGTCACGGGAATGAGTGTATGCCTCGCCTTGCTCGTAAAGGCCAAAACCAAAGCCTTTCCACGCACAAAATGAGTCAAGAAGGTGAGGGCGAAACGACGATTTGTCAAGTATTGAAAATCGGATTGGAAGGGAACCACACCAAGAGGAGGTTCAGGGGTAATGGAGGATGTGTCAACACCCCCATACGTTAGGTTAGTGCGGCAATGGGGTGGTCCGTAAGAGATTACCTCCCCCACGCGACGGCCGTAGGGATGCGCATGTAATTGTCCGTACTCTGTGGGGTAGGGAAAGAACTAACGTTATATAGCGGTACTCCCCAGCGTGAGGCGATGAAAACATCTACTAAGGGGTCGGAGGTTGGGATGTTAGCTGCGGAAGAGAAGTGGTTTCAGGCGACGGTGGTTTCACTCACCAAGGCGTAGGTGCAGAATTGAGGTGGATGGTCGAGGTACATTCAAGAGGATGGTGGGTTGAATGTATGGGTGTCTTAATTGGTATAAGCACATCGCTTGGGCGGTATAACATATTGCAAGTTTTGAAGGGGGAGGATCAGCTTTTACAGTTGTAGGACTTCCCTCGTACTCAAATTTTACGCATCGATGTAATGTCGAGGGAACGCATCCCATGGCTCGAATCCAAGGACTCCACCCAAAGAATATATTATATCGGGAACTCTCCTTCAAGGACATAGAAGAGTTCGGGCAAAGCACGTGGGCCTACGCGAATGTTGAGGATCACGGTGCCTAAGGTAGAAGTAATAGCTATCATTGAATGATCGCAACATGATGGGGTTGGCACACATGCAACTGAAGGGATGTTCATTCTGGAAGGCTTTCAAGAGATGATGTTTAGGCTAAGCGCCCGCCAATCATAACCCGACGTACTCGAATGTCTCGGACGTAAGCGGAAATGAAAAGGGCAGTGGTCGTGGTCTTCGCACCAAAGTCGATAATTTCATCTTCCGAGAAACTAACCGCAGCGGGCTTGTTGTTTGAGACGTATGGTGGGGGAGATGGATTGTTTGGTGAGAGAGGCAACGTGATTAGGTGTTAGAATGGAGGCAACTGGGAAGGGTTTCGTTGGGTAAAACCTCTATCCTCAAGGATCTCAACGAGAGCTTGTCGATGAGATTCAAGTCCGAATGAGATCATATAGTGTCATTTTTACTGCGATCGATGAAGCCGTTTGATCATGGTTCGGTGGGCAACTCCATTAGAGACTCGGATAAAGGGTCCGCGAATAACCACTTTAGGTGGTGGTGTAATTGGGATGGTCAAGGAGAAAGAGATGCCGCAGTGTGTTTTCTTTCGCTTTCCCATTGTTTTTCTCGTCTCGAGTAAAGTGACACTAATCATATTAATCTCGTAGATCCGAGATGAGGAAGATGGTTGGGATAATTCATGGTCTTCAAGAGGTGGGGTTGTAATAATGATAGATCTTGGTGAGGCGGGGATAGATGATATAGTAGAGGGAATTGACGCTAGAGGTCTCTCCCTTCGTAAGTTGTCTTTCTTAATCTGTCTATCCGGGAGAGGTGACTGACGAAGGAGGGTTTTTAGAGCTTTGCATCCCTCCACATCATGTCCTGGTGTGCGGTGATAAGCGCAGATTTTAGACTCATCGTAACCCATAGGTCGGGGTTTAGACGGGTCATAAGGTCTAAGTGGAGGTAGGGAAATGGTCGCATTCTCCACCAACATAGCAAGGATTTTGGCGTAAGATCCTTTGAGTGGGTCAAAATCGGAAGAGGATGAGGGTATTGATTGTGTGGGTTGTGGTAATGTTTGGGCGTGTTTAGTTCGTATGGGTGATGGTTTAGCCGAGGGGTGCTGACACATGTTTTTCACTAAACGTGGTTTCTCGACATAGAAGTTACGCTCACGGGTTAGATGATGAGGTTATGATGGCGTGGTAGCGGGAAACAACCACTGAGAAAGGGGAGTGAGAAAATAAATCCTTTGATGATGGGATTGGTTTAGGGTTGATAGGTGGACCGGATAATGCTGGGGTAACGATGTTGTGATACCCTTTGATCTCTCGTATAGGTGTAGAAGGCGAGGTCATTTTGGCAGTAAAACAACGGAGGTATGATATATTGGTGTAAAGTGGAGGGATGAGGTCCCAATATGGAAGGTGGGTGTGACGATGAAGGTTTTAATTGTGATAGAGGCCCGGATCATGCGCTCGCCTCCTAGTGGCGGAACGGATTTATTTTTGGATAGATCGAGTCGCTTAGGGGTGTGTCAGATTGGGCATTGGTGAGGTCCCAAGCGTAGGGGAAGATCTGGTTAAGTTGATAGAAGTGGACGGGGCATTTGGTAGAGGTGAGGGGGGTGAAGGCGAGAACAGGGGCATTTTAAGCTTCTGTAAGCACTTCGGGTAGATGGTGGAGACATCAGGATCAGTCATTTGCATTTGAGTAGAAAAAGGGGTACTCAAACGTTCCCATAGGGCCTGTCTATCTTCTGTGGAATGACAGTCTCCAGGTGTGATTTGTAATTTTGGTACGGAAGAAAAGTGAGTTGTAATTCCAGTCCATTGCGGGTGTGACACAGGAGGCAGATGAGGCACTGTATCAATAGATGTTAGGAGGTCAACCGGTTGTTGAAAAGATTTAGGCGATGAGGGACTAATAGGTAGGAGGGCGTGTTCGAGGAGATCTGTCATGTTAAAAGAATGTGGTGATGTTAGTGTAAGAGATTTCCTCTGCCTAAGGATGTCAAAAGGAGTGGTGAGCCTTCCTCTTGTGTAGCAAGAGTGGTAGAAGGGACGTTTGGGAAATAGATAAATTAGATAGATCCGCCTCACAACCAGAGGGATGTGGTGTAAGAAGACTCACTGATGGGAAGGGAAGCCCGGGGCGTTAACTCTTCTATGGGTAAAGGAACGATTTCGCTTTGGCTTTGATGGTGGTAAAGGAGGTTCGGCCCGTGTTAGTGAAGAGGTCTCGATTCAAAATTTTCTCGATAGAGGCTTTTGGCCGAGAATCGAAGATCGCATGGATCTCATGAACACTCTCCTCGCCTAAGATATCTTGGTTCACGCTGTCCTGGACGAGTGATTCGGGAATGGCTTGTTGAAAATTTTCAAGATTTTGCTAGTTAGCAGGGGCGTTAGGATTATCGAAAGTGTTATATCCCCTCATACAACCATTTCCCGCACTATGTTTTTCAACATCTTGCAGCTTTTCATGACTATGTCCTTTACGCGGTGAAAGTTACAAAAGTCATTTTTTTGTACTCAGAAGGTATCACATGGGTGGAGTCAAACCCGAGTGAGGTTTAACAGGGGCAAGGTGATAGCCCCAGCCTTTGAGCAATTTCTCCAATATCACACCATAGGTTTCTCCCAAGGGAGTGTAGTGATGGGTTCGGCTTTGTATTTATAGGTGGTTTTGGTGGAGTATCGACGGTGGTTGGGATTTGACCATCACCGCGTGGACAGCTCCTTTTGATTTAGAAGAGGTGGACGCGTGAGGAGTGGTGGTATTTGGTTTATTGGTAGAATCAGAGTTCTGAAAGTGGAGTTCTTGTTGCAAGCAACCGCAATTTCTCTTCCTCTAAGGCTCGAATTTCTAATTTTCGAGCCATAGAAAGGCCTCGCCGAATGTACGGAAAGTTTGAATTTGGAGGGTAGGGGAGATGAAGCTTAGCGCAGCCCGCGTAAAACAGCCGATAAGTTCGGCTCTGAGGCAAGGCATACGTAAGTTGGTTGATAAGGCCCGCCATCGTCCAACGAAATCTGCGATAGATTCGCCTTCGAATTTCGGATGGCATAGAGGTCGCTGATAGATACTTTCTGGCAATGTTAATGGAGAAATGATCCAAGAAAGATTGGGCTAGTTGGTTAAAAGAGAAGATTGAGTGCCGGGTTAAAGCACCGTACCACTCCAAGGCAAAAAGTGCCCCGATAAGGACATGGGAAAGGTGTGGAGTAACAAGGCATCATCATGGGCAATCAAATAACAAGCATGTCTAAATGATCGCAAGTGTTGTTGAGGATCCTCTTTACATGTTAAAACGAGTAAACTTCGGGAACTCCCATCGAGGAGGATATGAATGAAGGGGGACAGAGGGTGAATGGGCTCCCGACAAACTTGCTCGTATGTCAAGCGCCACGACTTCCTCGAAACGGAAGCCTGTGTTTTGCATTTTGTCCATCATTCGCTTGATGAAATCTGTGGTGGATGAGATGATGGTGCCACGAATAGGGATGTCCCATATAAGGTGTCGAGGTTAATGGATACGTGTATGGGAATGAAAAGGTAGGCGGAGCTTGAGAAGGAAAGCTCGTTTCAATAGGTGGCAGAGAGTAAGTCATGAATGGAGTGGTCTCAAAGAGAGATGAGATAGGGCAAGCTGGTGGTAGCGATACGTGGGGCCCTGTGTTAACCAAAGGAAAGCTAATCGGGTCGTATGAACCTCTCAAGTCGCTTCGGATTGGGAGACGGGGCTAGTGATGCAGAAGTAAGGTATTGTTATCGAGGAGTAGGAGCTAAATGAGCAGCTATACTAATAGGCATGCCCATAAGGAGCTGACCATCGCGTACGGTCGGGGTATGAGACAAATAGTATTTCAGACAATACTGGGATTAGCATCCGTAAATTTGGCAAAGTCCTTATCTCCCACAGAATTTGGGGGAACCTCACCTGTCCGTAGGTTCCCTATAGAATGTGAAGGGGTGATTCAGCAAAGACACAGAGCAAGCATGTGAAACCATGGCGGCGGCTTGCTTTCGAGTGATGACAACCATGGAAAGAACACACAGAAAGTTTCAATCTATCAAGAACAAAAACAACCTCAAAATGATGAATTTGGCAAGTTGCTGGTTTGTCAGGGGCTGATGAAGACAGTAACCGATATCGGTTTAGTAACCGCTGTCGGTCACAGATCAAACGACGTCGGTCCCTTAACCGATGGCGGTGTCAAAAGTCTAGGATAAGAAGATATAAAAGGCTGCTGATTTGATTTTAGTAATGTTGAGTATGTTTAGCAACTTATTGATCACAGAAGACAAAGTATGACAGAGAAAACAGGATTTGAAAACAAGCAAGAGGCACACGCAAATCTAGAGACTAACCCTAGGGTTAATTTTAGTTATCGTGGGCTTATGCCTTTAGACGTAAGATGATGTCAGAATCCTAAACAACAAGACCTAGGGGAAATGTCAAGTTTGTTTTGGCTTATAAGGTTACCTCAATCGCAAGGAGGAATACCGCATGGAAAAGGGGGATGTTTGAGCTGTTGTGTTAATTGTGAAGTGATTCGGTATGTGTTGTGCAGTGAAACTAAGGTTAATTTCCTGTCAATACCGTGGATATCACCCCCACGTGTACGACCTGTTACTTAATCTATGTTCACTAGAATTGGAGAACAACAAGCAGGAATGCAATGCACGTGTTTTATATCCAAATCGAAAATTATATTCGATGAAGCAAGAGAGATGACTTTCACTAATGCGAAACCAGGAAAGCAAGACAAAATCTTTACTAAATATATAACAAAAACAGCAACAGCAAATATGCTTCCTAAAATGAAAATAAGCAAGAGACAGAAACCCAAAATGGGTCCCACCGGGCGTGCCAAAATGTTTCACTCGGAAAATGCTTCGTTCCTTATAGAAACAGATAAGGTTAGGGTTAGGAGGAATACCTGTAGAATGTCGAGATGATGTGCGCGTACCGTAGAGAAAGATCGTGTTGATCATGGAGAACTCCTTTTTCCTGGGAAGGACTACCTGCAAATAAGAACACAAGACCACAAGATTTGATTAAACAATAAATGAGGAAACTGCCTTGGGCCCAGGAAATGTAAAACTTCCTTTCGAAGGTGGTCAGTTTCCCTGCTAACATGAATTAACACAAAAGACTGTAAAATATCAATTAAATTGCTTGGCTGAACTGGGTAGGGGAAAGGCTGTTTTTCCTGGTTTTTGATCAAAGGAACCGATGCGGTTACCTATAACCGATGCCGCATCGATAACCGATACCGGTGGGTTCTAGGATCTTCTGGGCTGGTTGTGGAGTTTGTAATGGCTGGTTTTTGGATAGTTTTTTAGGAAATGGGATGGTTAGAAACAAAAGAATGACAGCTAGAGGCAATGGTACGTTGGATAATGGATCCAGAAACGGATTTGGGAGGACTGTAATTCCAAAAGCATAAGAAATGTTATAATGGAGGACATGCAAGATGTAACTTACTGGATTTGATGAAGGTGCCAGTTGATCTCTTTTGTCAGTAAACACGCTCTAATATTTTCACTCATCTCGCTTGATCAAGTGAAGATCCGACTCGCTCCTCGCTCGCAATGCCTCACTTGATCCCGAAATCCTTTCGACCGATCTCTCAAAATGAAATTCCGATCCGTTGTTATGGCTTGGGAAGCCCATTTACAGGAACCGATGATGTTGCGAACCGACGGCGGTCGAGTAGAACCGGCATCGGTTAGGAAAAAGTAGGCTATTTTTAGTAAAATAGCCCACCTTCCTCGTTTTCTCCCGAGGGATCGGGCCGGGCTTGGTCAAGTGGCTAGAAGGTCGGCTTTGGGTGCGAGTAAGGAGGCATTAGTTATGGATGTGAGTCTAGACCAAGTCATGGGTCCTAATTAGGTTAGTTTAGGTTAGGGCTAGGTCATGGTGAGGTGGCCAAGTGAGGTGGTAGGTAGGCGATGTGGATTTATCAATTATGAGGTAATTAATAAATAATTGTGTAAGGTTTAGGTAATGAGGTTAGGTTGTGAAATGGGATGCGGGTCACAAGGGGTCGTGAGACACGAATTTGGTGTCTACATACCGCTGATTTTTTTGGTTGATATGGATGATTGTATTGAAACCGTTGCCTTTGAGCGCAACGAGCTCATTTGCAAAATTTTGCAGAGCGACTTGACTTCAAATAGGTCATTTGAAGAGGTAGGGGAGATTGATATGGGGTGGTCGTGGAGCTATCTTTCGGCAAATTTGAATCAAAGAATTCTCTGCACTTATGGCAACTTCGTAAAGCATCGGAAGTGTAGTCCCTCCCATGGATTGGATCATAATCGCTACATCGCTATTCAAGGCTTGCAAATAGTACAAGAATGCATTATGCGTAGAAGGCTTTACGAGTGCTAGAATCCTATTCCAAGTCTGTGGAATTGGAAGTTGAAATCACTCATGTATTCTTGGGAAGCTCTCTTTATGGTAGTAGGTTGTTCCAAAAGTGATAGGTGATCACTTTTGTCTTTGAATTGTTTACATAGCTTTTCTCCCACTCGCCCCAAGTGGTTATAGTGCCAACACCTAACTGCGAAACCATTGAAGTGCTTTTCCTTGAAAGAGGTAGCAAGAAGTCTAACTGCAACGTTGTCTTCGGTGATATTATATCTTTACGCACATATGCTTTGGCTACATCAAAGATATGCTCCACGGAGTAACGTGAGTTTCCCGTGTAGAAGGGTAAACTTTTGAGTGCATAGCAAGTATTAGGTCAAGTTGATCCAACATAAGAGGACCGCTTGCATTGAATGGGAAAAACTTGGTTCCTCGCCATAACAATGAAAGGTTGATTGTTCCTGGGTGGAGGAAATATTCCGTAAGGAGGAGTTGAATGACCCTACTAGGTAAATCTTGCAAGTGGGGATGCGGAAATGCCTCTTCTTCTTCTCTTTGGAGGAGACAAGGAAAGTTTGATATGTTGATACTTTCCTTTCTTTCAAGAAGCTCTTGTCAGAATTCTTCACATAAGTTACACTTGACCGAGATTTGGAATCCGGAGATATAGAGTCGCGAGTACTTTGACTTGTGTAAGTGAGAAGAGAAGTACCAACTCTATCCCATAAGGCGTGCTAAAAGCTGTTGTCGCCAAATCACCGCACCCCAAATGGCAAGGATGTGAATAGGACGTTCGGTGTGATTGGGACACATAGGATCACCTCTCAAGATGTGGGACTTGTGATCGAGGTGAACCTCCGGAGAATGCCACTTCCTCTTCCTAAACTAAGTGTTGTACTACTCCTAGTGTAACAAAAATGATTATCTAGTCCTATGCTAACATTTTCATGGGGTTTTAGAGAAAGAGATTTACTAAATGAAACTATACTAGGGATGGTGATGCACCAAATAAAGGGTGTTTCTAGACTCGGGAAGGGTTAATTTGAAGAGGGTGTGTGCACCACAGGGTCAACTTCACCTCATCATGGCAGAGAGGGCACAGGATACCACAAACTAAGAGACACACATTCCCTTTATTAAACTCTATCAAACCGAGAAATATACAAGTTTCTAGTGAAGAAGGATGAACTCAAGAAGGGTGAACAGACACCACAACTCAACCGCATGTAATACTTCACCACTCGATAAGCATGTAAGAACTCTAAGAACCTGCAATAGAAACTTAAAATTATACGTTGTACCTGCAAGTACGAGAAAGGCACAAAGAAGCACAAAAGGATGGAAGGACCGATATTAGTCACAAACAAACACTTTTATTGCTTCAATAACATGCACAATGCATCATACATTCAAGATGCAATAGTTGCCATTACTGAGTCTTGAAGAGGAGGCTTGAAAGTTCTCTCAACACACAAGAACAACTTGCGAAGAAAGAGGATTCTTGAAAAGTATACACTCGTCTGAGATATCTAAGCATCAACTTATCCGAACGCTGGAACCCTTTGAAATGAGCTTCCAACTTACATTTATAGAAGAATATGTGAGAAAGAAGAGGAAATGTCATAATTGCATTCCTAAATTGAAGGCCCATGATGTATTTATTACAATTAGTTGAACCACTTGAGAAGGTTCCATCATGGGTCATTAATTGCCTAATGACCTAGTCTTCTTAATTAATTAAAAGAATATCTAAATAAAATATTTAAATAATAATAATAAATATTATTATTAAAACATTTAAATAAAAATATTAATTTAATTAACATAATGTCGGGACCCCCCCGTTGACCCGTTTGACTTGAAGAGGAGGGGGGTCCATGTGGATAGAGTCTGCACATAGCCAAACTCGATGAGCTTCAAATCCTCTAACTCGGTGTTGCACTCGATTTTTGACCCCGCACTAACTCTTTCCTTGCTTTGGTAATCGCGCTCTTTTGCATTGAGTCCTTCGAATGGTGAGCTATCAAACTCGATTCTTATCATTTTCCTCTGTTAACTCGAGGTCATTTATGCATTCCTCGTTCAAACTTCATGAAACATCACCATGAGCTCCTTTGTGAAGTCAGAGCTCTTCATCCAAAGCAAACAATCTTATCTTTCACAGGCTCAAACTCACTTGAATACCGAGCTTAACCCAATATTTCTAAAAAGAATGGTTTTACCACAATGCTCGTGGATTCTTCCTCATTATATAACACTTATAGTAAGAATGTTGTGGCTTTGCCATAATAAGCACAATTTGTACCTTCCAAACGATGAGAAAATTCCATTATCAATAAAGACCTAGTGCTTTGCCATGATGATGATGACCTGGCTCATGCGTAACATGTCGATAGACACCCTTGAGACGATTTTTGGCCAAAGAACCCTTCGGTATTTTGGCAATGCATTCGATGGGGCAATCAAGAGGACCTTGGAAAATGTATAGAGTATGACCATATGAATTCTTCCTTAGTAAGTGGATCAAAGCTAATAGAAATAAGCTAGATAAAATTAGCTTGAAATTGCAGTATAATAGTCCATTGTAAAAAACAAGTTTCTCTGAACACAGTAGCAAGAATACTTTTATTATCGATTGGATGTACATAATGGAAGGGTATAAATTGCTTATTGCCCTCGAGAGTTTCTCAAAGAGACCATTTACAATGTGATGATGTAGCATACAAAAGCGGCCAACGAGGTATTTTTGAGTTGACCTTCACATTCAATTCATTCCTCGGAGAAAAAAATTGGGCAACATGAATCGTTTCATTACGCACCGTAATAAACCTTCATCTCTGATTCGGCAAATTTTATGAAGCCTTGAGCAGTGTGACTCTAATCCATCATACACGGCAGTGAATATTTGTTTCCTACATTCTTGCCATAGATCCGAGTTCAGAATAAGGATAAGCCACAGTTGGACAACTTGCTTGTTGGAAGCGTTCAAAAGGCTTCTACTGTACTACAACATGCCTGCTACTGTGCGTGGGAGCTTGTCTCGCGACCACATCAAGTTCAGAATATGTACAGAGGACGAGGAGAAGGTCGTGGAGTTTTCAGCATTGCTTTCCCGTCAAACTCTTCGCATATGAGCCCCGACTGAGCCATTAACGCATCACCTTCGTTGGGTGAGATACGAAGCCACTTTCTTTCCTCACAGTGGTGAACTGAGTGATTCTTCAGGCTAAATTCCAAAATGTTCTCCTTTTCCAACGCATTCGAACTGCAAGCGCTGACCCCCACTCGCCATGTTACTCGATATCATTTGACAAATATCTACATAATGAGACGAGCGACCTGTAGCCTCCGCTGAAATTGGTATCACGTCGCGTTGTTTTCTCCATGACCCACTCCAATTCACAACTATCTTATTAATCCTCCTGGTGACTCACACAAAGACTCGGACCACTCCAAGCTGCGCGGAATTCTATTTACATGGCCCGTGCGGAAGTCTCATGATGGATAGCCATCGTAATTTTTCCACTTGGCAATCTGATCCAATTTTTCCAACTTGCAGAAGTCTGATCATGGTTTTCCATCCCAAAATTTCCACTTGGCGGTGCTTGCCTGAATCTCCCCCGCGTGGAATTTCTTCTTTGGCTTGCCATCCACGAAAACCCACTTGGCATTCCAGCTCCGAATCCCCGCATAACGGCTCGGCCAAATTAATCCACGAGCCCGGCCTCCTCGGCCGCCACACTGACCTTGGCAAGATAGTAAAATATTTCCCATGCGCGGGATTACCTACTCGGTCTGCCATGATCGTGCTCCGATTTTTTCTCCTGCCAAGTTTTCCTTCATCAGATTTGAGGATAACATTAAACTCTCAGTGCAAACATTTCAGCTGTAGCTTGTAAGGTGTGATAATTTCAACAGAAACCTTTATGCTTGCCAACCTAGTGACTCGTTGAAGATGCTCATATAATTGCAAAGCAAATTGTGCCTCATGAATATTCTGATATGAAACAGTTCCACCTCTATGAGATTCGCTTCCATGAGTTGCATCGTAAAACAAGTAAGGTCTCGATAGAGAATCTTTGTAATAAATTTCATCAAGTCTCCCGGTAACACTCTTACTGTCACTTAATCGATTTTCATAAAAATATCTTGAAGGAAAATCCCAAATTTGAGGATGCATTCGATGCTGAACAGATAAAAACATCGTTGGACGACCTGCTTGCTGGAAGTGCTCAAAAGAACTTCTGCTATACTGCAACATGTCAACTTCTGTTCACCAAATGCTCAGCCGAGGAAGGTCTGAACAACGTCAGCGAAAATATATATACTGTATTCACTTATACCCTGGCCCGGCATTCTTGTTACCGCCTGCATCGATCTCTACCGAGATCCTTATAGAGTTTCCTTCATTCGTCAATTTTCAACGAGCTATATTTTGCATTAACAAGACCTCATCGGGCTCTTACAACTGAGAGTCTCTACCGAGATGATTTCGAGATGACTATCAATTTGACACCGGATTCTTTATCAACTCGACCCTGAACTCTTCACTGAGTTGAGATCAACTGGGTGCCTTTCGATGCTAGGTGATCTCTTCATATGCAATTTAGGAATTATTTTTAATTATTGCATCTCATTAATAACCGAAGGTGGGTTCCTGGGATTATTATTTCATTTTGAACGTGATAGGACCCCGTTGTCCAATCTTTCCATGTGTGCAAAATTGGATAACAGATATCTCCTTAAATTTAATTTTTTGTGTAAAAATGGAGAGATATGTTTTCTCATAGAAATAAGAAGAACAAAAACCTCTCTCAATTTCTCATTTAGAGGGATATAACTTGAATTAGAGCGATTTATGTGTTGATTGTGTGAGTCCTGTGCTTGATAACCTTCTTCTCGTTGAAACCTTAAACTTTAGATAACTTCATAGACATTATTTTTGTTTAAAAAAAAAGAGATACTTTTCATCATAAAAATAAGAGGAAAAAAACCTCTCTCAGTTTCTCATTTGGAGGTCTGTAACTTCAGTTAGAGAGAGTCTTGTGTTGACTATGTGAGTCCTACACTTGAGTATGTGAGTCCTATTGAATTGTTATGCGAGGATAAATACGGTACCTCATGCACATTGAAGAGGGTTACACTTCCAATGGTGATGAGAATGCTTCATGTAATCAACAAGAGAACGAATCACAAAGGAAAATCAAGTAGAAGAAATAAGGTTTCACATGCTTATAGATAAAAAATAAGAGGTACATATAAGAGTGTTGTGTAACTCCTATGCATAACACGTGGAAATAACCCTAAATAACCCTAATGACATATGATATCACTAAGTGATATGAATAACCACATGAGGTGGACAAGACACTGAGTGTTGATGAGATAAGTCATATACACCAACACCCCTTCATCGAAGCTAAGGTAGAGGTCATGGAAAGTCAAAACTGAAAGAGAACTCTCCTAGAAAACTAAGAAATATGTGTTGATGGGGCTTGAAAAATAAAGGCATGATAAGGAACCCATGTATAAAACACATATCTACGGACAAATAAGAGGAGAAAAATGGGTCCCGATAACTAGGCTGATGAGGTACCCATGTACAATAAGGATCTCAAGTAATGGAGGAAAAACCCTAAGGAAAAGCATCCATTTATAAGAGATAAAAAAATCCCTAAACAACCTAAGAAATATGCATCAAATGGGTCCCATCAACTAAGCATGATGAGATACCATGTATAAATAACATCTCTCTAGAAAAGAATAAGATGAGAAGAGGACTAGAAAGCTGAATAAGATGGGCGGTGAACTAACCTCACCCCAAGAAGATACCCAAGTGAAGAAACTTCACCTTAGTGAAGGGCTTGGTGAAAATGTCTAAAAATATATCAAAATTCTGATATACTTCCATTTGATGATGTCATCATGAATCAGTTCCTAAGTGAAATGCATATGGATCTCGATGTGCTTTGTCCGCGTTGATGTTAAACTGGATTTCAAAAAATTGGTATAGTGCTCATGTTGTCATAGTATATGATAGTAGGCCGTATATAGTGAATACCAAACTTTGTCAAGATACCCTATAACCAAATAACATCCATGGTAGCGTTAACTACTCCTCTATAGAATATATCACAATTGCATTTTGCTTCTTGCTAGACCAACTAACAAGACCCAAACCAAGAGAAAAATATATCCTGAGGTATATTTCGAATGATAATGATCATTATCACAATCAAAGTAAATCAAGTATACTCAACAAAGTCAATATATACTCCTCCTAGATAGTGAATGTCATCCATATAAGTGTTATGAACATAGTGAAGGATCCGCTTTACTACTTTCCAATGTAACTCATGTGGCTCTTACATGTATCTGGACATGATCCCAACAACATACGATAGATTCAAATAGTGTGAGTAAGGAAAATCAAGCTCCCCACCAACTATCGATAAAGGGTACCATCAACCAAGGGAGTAGAGAAATTAGAAATCAACTTAACCCCATAAAGGAAAGGAGTAGGAGAAGGATTATAATAAGACATATGAAACTGAGCAAGAAAATCAAGGAGTGCTTAGGAATTTGTGAAATCAAAATACCTAAGTTAGATTGTGAAATCTGAATCCTAAGAAAGTAATGAAGCAATCCTAAGTTAAACATAGAAAAATTGTTGGATAAGGCAATCTTCATAGAATTTATGATAGAGGAAGAGTTTCCGTGATTAATAAGTCATCAACATATAGAACAAGGATGAGTGTGGAGTCATCCTACTGAAGAATATAAACATTTGGGTCAAAGGAACACCAAGTGAACCACTGATGTAAGTATAAAATAGTCCATTTTGGAATACCAAGTCCGAGGGGTTTTTAAGGCCGTAGAGAGACTTATTTAACTTAGAAATGAGGTAGGGATCATTGGCATAACCAAAAGGTTGTTCCATGTAGATATCTTCCTATAGGTCCCCATAAAGAAAGACACTCCTAATGTCCATCTGATGGAATTCCCATTTAATTGTAGTTGCGATTATGAGGGTTAATAGAATAAAAATCATCTTCACAACCATAGAAAAGGTTTTGAGTAATCAACCCCAACTACTTGGGAGAAATCCTTAGCTATTAGTCACACTTTAAACTTATCGACACTACCATCAAACACCATACTTTGTTCAAAACACCCACTTACATCAAATGATTTTTCTTCCTTTCGGAAGAGGGGTGAGATCCCAAGTATCATTCTTCATGAGTGAGGAATACTCCTTATCCATGGAAGAATCCCACTTAGAAATAATGTAAGCCTCCTAGAAAGATGAAGGGTCAAAAGAAGAGGTAAAGGAGTGAGGTATAACAAAATCTAAATGTGTTTTTCTCTTTTATGAAGGATATCCCTTGACTCTCTAGTAATCTACAAAGTTTTCCTATCCCAAGAAGGACCCGAGGATCGGGATATGAGTAAGAATATTATTGATCGATTGAGAAGGCATAAGGTCCCAATCAACACTACCATCAAAATACAAAGACTCTGAAGAATGAGGGTTGGGAGGTGTAAGAGGATCAAGTGGAGGAGGAACATTCTCAACAACATCATCATCCAAAGAGTCAGATTTAGAATCAGAGAGCATAAGGACCTCGGAAGGTGGAGAAGTAGAAGTCGAAGATGACTCATAGAAATTCACATTTCTCTTGAAATAAAGCTCATGAGTAGTAGGTTCAACAATCGATATCCCTTCACGCCATCAGGATACCCTACAAAGATACAAGGTTTATACTATGGTTACAAATACATTACATTTATTTTTGGGAATCTAGGCCATAACATTGGATCCAAAGACTCAAAAGTTCTCAACATCAAGCTTGCATCCAAACTAGGCTTCAAAGGGTGTCATCCCTCTTATTGCCTTGTGTAGAACACAATTATGAATATAATAAGAAAAATTCACTGGTTTAGCCCAATAATGTAGAGGAAGGGACTTCAAGTGAACCATATAAGTGGCCATCTCCTTAAGCATTTGGTTATTTCTTTCCACAACTCCATTTTACGAAGGGCTATAAAAACTATACACTGCAAAGCAATCCCTTGAAGTACAAAAATCCTCGAACCTATTTCTCACATACTCACCTCCATTGTTAGTTAAAATAACCTTGATATACCATTCTACTTATTTATTATCAACAACCTTAAAGTCTGAAAGTGATAAAAATTTTTTAACTCAAGCTTAATAAAATACACCCAAGTGTAACATGAAAAATTCATCAATGAAGGTTAGTATATAAAGAGCTCTAGTAAACGAAGGATATGGGAAAGGGCCATAAATGTCACTATGAACAAGATCCAAAAGATGAGTAGCTCTCTAAGGTTTTAATTTTTAAACTCTTTTCAGGGTGCTTCCCGAGGGCATAACCCTCCCAAAGACCCTTAGAAAAATTAACGCAAGGTAAACCATTAACCATTTCATTTTGGCTCAATTGTTCAAGGTAATGAAAGTTAAGATGGCTAAAATGCTCATGTTATATCTCACTAACCTCAACTACATGAGTGAGCAAGGTAGTGGGCGTCAAATAAAAATTAAATTGAGAGAAGGTATATAACCGTGAACGGTGATCTACCTTTCCCTCACCCACTTTGTAGTGTCGAGTGAAGCTCATGAATAATCATCGAAGTTAAGACCAAATTCCACTCACATTCCTTCACCAAGGTGAGTGATTTGGTAAAATCGATAAGAGATTGGTAGAGAGATCAAGAACAATCAACACTTGGTTAAATGATCCCCATAATTCTATCGATCCACTACCGAAATTGACTTTGTAGTGTCATAACCCAACGTGATTTGGGACATGCCACATGAATTGATGTTAGAGAACTCAATATGTGAAAAGAATCCATGTGGTGTGAGGCACCAAAATCTATAATCCACACCGATGAAGGAGAAACTCTAGCTATAAGGGCCTTTCTTTCTTCTTATCATGTTTAGACTCTCTTATAGTGGAAGACTCAACTTTTAGAGCATTTTTTAAAATAGAATTAGAAACACCTATATAATTATTCTCAAGTAAATGAGTAAGGTGATTAATTTGTTTTATCATATTGATGATTCTTTTCATGATTATTCTTCTTGCAATAGGAATACTTACACTTTTCTTTATTCACTTTAGTCTCGTAATTGAAGCATTCATGTTAGGTTGGTTTTGGATTTGTTGGTCTTGGTTTCCTTCTTAGGTTGGTCCTTTTTCTCTTTCTTCTTTTTAGTATTATTTCCCTTACCATTACTTGCTACAAGGGCATGTGACTTGGATTTGAGAGTCCCCATTGGAATGAGTTTTCCTATTCTCGAATTATTTGGGAAGAAAAAGCATCAAATGAGGGCATATTCCAAGCACTTCCATGGAAGCGACTTTTGTAGCATGAAAAGTTGACACGAAGACAGAGAATTTGGGACCTAACTTAGAAATAATCGATAAGATCAACTGGGAATATTTCCTCTCCACTTTACATTCCTTTAACAATAATTTAGTGTGGATGAAATTTGAGAAGAATGCATGTAGGTTTTCAAAGTCACTAGGATTTAATCCTAGTAGTTCATTTTCCAACTCATGCACTCTCATGTCATCTTGTTGTCTACATATATCATCTAAAATTTTCCACATAACATTAGGTGTTTTGGATGTCTCAATTTGGAAGATAAAGTCAAGATAAACATACATACAAAGAAGATGTAAGGCTTTGTCACTTTGGTTCAACCACTTATAATTTTAGGCTCATCGTCAAGTTCAGTCTCAACTCCCATGGTGATGTGAAGTAATCCTTTACCCCTTACTTTCATTACCATTTTTGATCTCCATTTGAAGAAATTGAATTGTGTAAGTAAAGGAATTGAGATTACATCCATCGTGGAGAGGAAAAGAAGGAATTCAAAAAAAAAAAAAAGAAAAACAACCACCCATGACAATATTATAATCCCCCCGATTTCAAAACTTTATTGTTTAGTTCATTGGATACAATTAGGTGTGAATGTGAATCATGAAACTATTGGTAAATCACATTGAAATCAACTTAATAACACACAAGAGTGGAGAACACAATTAAGTTTAATTGATCGTAACAATTTGATACCATAAACAAGCACAACGAGCTAAAAACAAGAGAAGGGGTGAAATCAAGTCCTGTTGTGAGAAAAAGCATCTCACATCACAAAAAAATCCCCCTTGCTGCAAGATGCAAAGTGGATGCACCCACTAGTCTACAATAAATAATAAGGGCTATCATAATGCAAGAAATGGGCTCAAGATGAGTCCCGGGACCTCCAGGATCTTTGAAAAATATCCTAGAAGGAAAAAAATGCTAGAAGGTGAGCTACACACTCTAAAGAAATGATTGAAATATAAATAATCGTCTAATAATGTTAGTTTTCACAATTTAAAAATGCCCAATTAGTCTAATTTTAGAGATTATAAAATGCAAAAAATAAATAATAATGATTTAAGAGCATTAATTAGACAATAATTAACTACTAATCTAATTAAAGAGCTTAATTAAAAAACTAGATGTCTAATTATATAATAAAGCTCCTAATATTAATTAATTAATCACCTTTTAAATGTATGTTAGATCCTAAAATTTTAATTAAGACCTAAACACATATATAAAAACACCTTATAAAATAAACACCACCCCACTTAATATATTAAAAACCTTACCCACATTTTAAAAACACCCACTTAAAAATAACACCCCTCTTTTAATAAAACCCGACTTACAATAATTAAGACCGCTATAAATTAATTTAAAAAGACACCACCTATTTTAAAGAAACCAATTTTAATTGAAAAGATTTGAAATAGGAAAAATGGGAAATAGGGTTGAATGAGTGGTCAAAGAGTGGGAGGGCTTGGTCCACGGTAGGGGCGAGGTGGGTGGGGAGATCCATGTGGGCTAGTTTGAAAAGTGAGTCGAGTGAAGACTAGTATTTGAGAAAGAAGCGAGAGGAGTGAATCCTAAGGAGTACTTAGTGCAATAATAGGGAGGTTGAGGAATTGATGTGGGGCTCGATGTGGAAAAGGACCTAACACAATAATCTTGGGACAAGGACGAGGTAAGTAGATTTTGATTCTAACTCAATGACATGAACATAACACAACATGAGAAAGGATTGGGGTAGAGCCATAAGGAAGGATGTACTCATGCACGCAGAGAAAGAGGAACCATACGCAAAACGAAATTGTAGTTTGACACAAGCTTGGTGCGTAGAAAAAGGGACGAATCAACCATGAAATGATGCGGGTAAGGTAAAACCACACGTAGAGTAAACATGGCTAAAACAAAGCAAAAAACATGAGCATGCATGCAAACTGAATGCACAAAAAAATGAAACGAGAGAAAGAAAGGAAAATTCAAATAAAACACGAAAGAAAACACGACTAATATAGAGTAGAGAACGATTAATGCAAAAAATAAATGAGAAAAACTCAACCAGAGCACATGTGTAAGGAATAATGCAATACAAGAAAAAAACATGCAAAAAAGCAACTCAATACAAAACTAACATCCCAACATGTAAAAAAAACCATCAACCAAGAAAGCAAAGAGCCAACTCTATGGGAGAGCCAACTTTCCTCAGCTCAACTTTCCGAGTTGAGGTGAGGTGGGAGCTCGACATGAATAGGGCTCACCTGGTGAGGTGAGCATAAAACATAGAAGAGAGCAGGAAAAGGGGAAAACCAAGAAGGACAAGAGGCCAAATAGGTCAATAAATGAAAATTTATAAAAAAATCACTTTCAATTAAAAATTACTGATTAAAACCAAAAATTCAAAACCTACCTCTATATTTAGTTGTTCCCCCAAACTTAGTTACAACTAGCTAGATCTAGATTTGAGAAGTAAAACCTAAAAACCGCACATGCACAAAGACCAAAAACAAACACAAGCTCTAAAAATGAGATGGTTAAACCTATTAACAAGATTCCAAAATATAATTGAAAACTTGCATGAGAAGCGTGAAAACAAAAAAATGAAGTAATTAGCAAACCATTAATCGAGTGCATGTTTACTAAACAATAGCTTTGATACCATATCAGATTATTCTACAAGGATCAATATAAAACCTCATGAACATCGAAGAGGGTTATACTTCCAATGTTGATGAGAAATATTCACATAATTAGCAAAAGAATGAATCATAAAGAAAAATCAAGTATAAAGAAACATGATTTCGCATGCTCATAGATAAAAAAAATAAGAGGTACATATAAGAGTGTTGTGTAACTCCTGTGCATGACATGTAGACACAACCCTAACTAACCCTAATGAACTATGATATCACTAAGTGAGATGACTAACCACATGAAGTGGAAAAGATTCCAAATGTCGAGGAAACAACTCATAAACACCAAAAAGTCTTGCATTGGATGATTCATACACTAGATGAGTCATGTGTTGGTTGATTCTTGTGCTAGCTGATTCTCGCTCTAGCTGATTCCCATGATAGATGCAATATGGTCTATACAATATTACAAAGTGTTATAAAGTGATTTATCTTTCACATATCTACAAATGACCCACTCATACACAATCGCACTCAAACTTATAATAAATATTTAGAAATAACAACATTAATATTGTAATAGAATTGTTAGAAATATATCAAATATATTATATATTATATATTTAATTAAGTTATCCACTTATTTGAAACTACATCTAAATCCATGTTATAAGAGAAGGAATAATGTTATTTGTGCATTATATGAGACTTAGTTTGGTCTCACCACTTAAACATGTACATGTGTGGTTAATAACTTATACTTTTGAAAGAGGGTATAATCTTAGACTAAAGTATGAATGAAATACTAAGTGCATAAACAAATTAGAGCACATGGATGAAAATTAGATTCATGTAGTAGATGTATAATGGAGAGGCATGCTAGGGATATTTTTTTGAAATTCGTATCTTACTCATGTCTAGAGGAGGTAGAATATGATTTTATGTACAAGCCATGAGGTGCATACGTTCACTCTATTCTAATAAATATTAAATTGTTGATGGTGGATTGGGTAATTGAAAATTCACCCATGATGAGGTAAAACCCCTTCACATATGGGCGAGTTAATTGTGTTTTAAGGGAGGGGGTATATGAGGTGTAGGTGTGATGAAATGGGAATCCAATATGTTGGAGATAGAAAGTTAGGATGAGAAGGAGATCAAAAGGTGCAAGTATAAGAAAAATTGCTACTTTTAACACTGCGCCAAAGACTAACTACCATGTGATTATTAATCAACCATAGCAATAATTTGAAAGAAGTATAGA
Source organism: Taxus wallichiana var. yunnanensis (assembly GCA_018340775.1). Lineage (NCBI taxonomy): Eukaryota > Viridiplantae > Streptophyta > Pinopsida > Cupressales > Taxaceae > Taxus > Taxus wallichiana. Next base: position 520,187,120 of record CM031239.1, read on the forward strand.
TTTGAAAATAGTGGAGGAGGTTCTTTGGGAGGAAAGTAAATATTAGGTACTACAAAAATTGATTCCATATAAGAAGTTAGATTCTATTATTACAAGAGGATAGTAAAAAGCTATAATCCAAGGATTTTTTCCAAGACGAATGGGGTATATTATGCAAAATCACCAAAGTATGAGCATGATTACCCGAAAAAACCCACAATGAAACCTACCAATTATGATCATAACGGGAGGATAAGGATTAAGGCCACATCCAAACATAGGAGGGACGAATAATTACACAAATCCCAATACTTATGGGGATAACATGTCAACATGCAGCTATAATTTGTCATGTTTTATGATCATTACATGAGCTTACATAAGTATAATGGTAGGGATAAAATTTAAGACCATATACATATGTGTGAGATAATCTAGAGGGATAAGAGGGTAATATATTTAGAAATAAAGGAAACTCAAAATGTAACAACTCGGTTGGGGCGAAGTGTTGAAAAAAAAGGCTGCTAACTTTGGTGAAAAACTAGAGTCAAATTTTCTAGGGTTTTACAATTTACACCACCATATCGTGGCCTTTTCGGGCTCTATGGGAATTTATTTTTATAGTTTCTCCTAGGGTTTCTCACCCACTAGGTGTCCCCTATATAATGTCCTCGCCATCTTCCATCCCGGTTGTTTCAACCATGGTTGGAGATAGTGGAGATTTGAGCAATGAAACTTCCGTCAAAGAGAACCAGAAGTTCATTCGAAAATATTCCACGAGGTAATATTTCTCCTCCTAATGTGGTTTTTCCCATTCCTAAATTTAATGTTACATGTCAATGGTTAGAGAAGTTTTGTCTCATTGGGTATTTTGTGGGCCACATCCCCTCTAAAAGCATGCTCAAATCTTGGGTGAACACCGTCTGGACCCCTCATGGAGTCAAACTGGAAAGTGTTCAAAACATGACCAAGGGTTTCTTTCTCTTTCACTTTTCTAACCTTGCTAATGCACCCAATATTCTAGCTAAGAAAGCCACTTGGTATGTTAAGAACTCGCACTTGTACTAACCCCACAAAGACAAGGACTTCATGGTATCTACATAAACTTCCCTTAAAGTTCCTATCTGGGTTGAGTTTCCTGGCCTTCCTTTCTTTGTGTGTGCCTTTTTTGTCACAAATTTCTGCTTCTCTTGGCTAAGTTGTTTTCCTCGAAGCTGAAAGGTTTTACCATGCTCACCCGCAGAAGTGAGTCTATGTTGAGATTGATCTCTCTCAAGACCTTAAGGAATTTGTGGATATCCAAATGGGAGACAAACACTACTCTCAACGGGTCATGTATATCAATCTGCCTAACACATGCTTCGATCACAAGTTCAAATATTGTCCTCTCTATGTGCTCAAACTGCCTATGGCCAAAGCAGCTTCTAAACAGTAAATCCCTCGTAGGAGGAAGGTTTCTAAGTTTTCAAAGGCCGATTAGTAAGTTGAATAAGAGAAAAGACAAAAAATCCAAGGCATATGGTTCTAATTGCCATCGGGAGCCAACTTTCAAGGAATAACCACATAATGTGCATGCTAAAGAGCTAATGACTATTGCTAAAGAACCAAATTCCACTCGCCAACTTAGCTACCTTGTTGCTAAAGTAAACTAGCACACCCCTGGTGGAATCGGTTCTCATGGACCAGTCAAAATCCATTTATAATTTTCCCATCCCACACTCGGTGCCATTACTCCTACCAAAGAACTCACAAGGGCCTTCCAAAAGGCCTCGAAGTCCTTCTTGTATCTCTCGAGAATCATATATCGGCTTGCATTGTTGATTCCACTAAAGTGGAGTATAACTTTGAGTACACTAATCAAAAACATATGATTTGTAATATTTTTTACAACACAACACTACTCATTTCCTACAAAATTAATATGATGCCCTTGATGGTTTAGAGGATGGGGATATGGCTCTTGACCATCGTTTCCCATGAATTTTCTATCTTGGAATGTTTGGGGTCTTACAGAATCCTGTCGTAAATATGTTGTGCATGAAACTTGACAACAATGTGCAAATTTGGATGTTTTGTTTTGTAGGAAGTAAAAATTATAGGTTTTCAGTTACAGATGGTTTCTACAAGTCCATCTGGCCTAATGGCTTGGATTTCTTTAGCAATCATGAAGTAGGGTGCAGAGGTTTAATTTTTCTTTTGCTCCCAAATGATAGCCTTTACTTATTGACCATGGCATCGACCCCACCAACCATGCCATATGGGTCCTCTTTAATGTGGACGGCCACCCTTTTGGCCTCATTAATATTTACACCTTGAATGATGTGGTGAAAGGGCCGATCTATGGCGGTGGATCACCAACTCCATTCCTAATGCTTATTGGGTAATAAGTGGAGATTTTAATATGGTTGAGTCACCTAATGATAAATGTGGCCACTTTCCTATGAGGTGGACACTTGGTGAAAGGGAAGTGTGGTATTTCATGTGTAATAAATTTGGATTTTTTGATCCTAACGCATCTCGCTTTCCCACCTCTAAAGCTTGGTATACATGGACCAATCTATGTGGAGGGAAAGATCACATACTCAAATGGTTTGATAGGGCCATGATGTTAGCTCAAGATTATTTTGAGTTTGATAGCATTTATTCTATGCCAGTGGAGGTCATGCTTGACTTTGTCCTTTCAGATCATTCTCCAATATGATTTCGTATCAATTGGCATGATGTGTGCCCCTTTTAAATGACGGGATAATTCTTTCTTAATATTGCATTGATGCAACATGGCCCCACCATTAATCATATCAAGTGTGTTTAGAACTTAATTCAATGAATTAGTCATTACTAGTGGTATCATCCACATAAGCAAGCCAATGGATTCAATTGTGGGAGGGCCACCGACTTGACAATAATATTTCTTAGAATCTATGGCCGAAAAATTGGCAATAATTGGTGTCCCTCATACTCCACTAACACCTCATCTCTCAATTGGGTGGTTGTGGCACTTCAAGGTGATCCCTTCTCTAAATATCTACAGGCTCAAGTTCGTAATGCTTTGGCATTAAATTTAAATTGTGGATAATTACAAGTCTTGGGGGCGCATAGATCCAGGCTCGGATGCACTGGCTCAAAATTGGAGATCAAGTTTCGAAAAGAATTATTTCTTTTCTCTTAGAGCCATAAAACCTTCCCAACATATTTGGGCTATCATGGATGGCATATCTCTCATTATTGATCGACATCTTATGTTGCAAGCCTTTGTGCACCACTACAAGCTCATGTTTCAAGCTCAACAACCCTCTGTAGCTTGCCAAGATGCTCTTGATCAATGTTTGGGTGTTGTGCCGTGTAAATTATTAGAGGCTCAAAAGGTGATCTGCGCAAGAGAATGATCACCATTGGAGACCTCCACGAAGCCACTATTCAAATGGCCAATGATAAAGTGTCGGGATGTGATGGGTTTCCTTGCGAATTCTATAAAACCATTTAGGACTCATTCGGTCAAGACCTGTTTCAGGTCTATCTTGAAGGTTTTGAGAAACATTCCTTAGGGATACACGTTAATAAGGGAAACATAAAATTCATCCCTAAACAAGGAGACCCAGAGAAAATTACCTGTTGGCATCTCGATTATGCTATTAAATGTCTCCTATAAAATCATTGCCAAAGTGTTAGCTCTGCGGTTACACAATCTTCTCGTAAGTTGTTATTCAGCCAGAAGAAAAAAATATGATTTATACAAGGTCGATACATCTTGGATAACATCATTGCGGTGTGGGAAGGCATGGAATGGGATCACAGGTCTAATCAGGCCGCCATGTTTATCAAAATTGATTTTGAGAAGGCTTATGATCAGATTGAATGGCCATTCATACTCGCCATGCTCCAAGCCCTTGGCTTTGGTCCCATTTTTATTCAATCCGTCAATATGATTTTTATGGATGCTTCTGCTCAGATCTCTATCAATGGCCTCATCTTAGAACCTTTTGGGATTTTTCATTCTATTAGGAAAGGCTTCCCTCTTTCCCCTGCATTGTATGTGCTCGCGGCCAAAGGTTTTGGCTATCTATTAGCTCATGCCAAAGTAGAGGATCTTGTTAGAGGAATATCACTTCTGATTGAGAAACCAACATTCACATTGCTATGCAATGTTTGGATATTTTCAGCTAAATCTAGCTTGATGGCTCATCCATTATATGGTGAAAAACCCATGTTATCGACATTCTTTCCTTCTTGCGTCATATTGTACTTCCACTTTTGAATGGAAAATCTTGACACATGGCAAGGTTTTTAAATTATTAGGTATTCCTTTTTCTTTTCAAGCCTCCCGACCGAGCTATGGTAATTTGTCATTAAAGGGTAGTAAAAATGTCGGGATATTGGATCACCGTGCCTTTTATTTGGTGGAAAATTCCAAATATGTTCCAAAGTTCTTGCAGCCACACATGTTTACTACTTGTCATGTTGGGTTCCTTCCAAAGCTTCCATCTAGAAGTTGGAAAAACTGCTCAAATATTTCTTATGGGCTAATGCTTCTACAGGAAAAGGTTTTCATCGGGTAGCCTGGGACATTTGTTGCTTGCCTCGAAATTATAGGGGTCTTAGCCTTATTCACATTTAATGCTAAGGGCAAGCTCTTTGCGCTAAATGGATTATCAGAAGCATTATGACAAGAAGCTTGGAAAGTTCTTATATAACATGATATTGCTGAAGGTTCCCCTTATGGCCACCCTACGTGGAAAGGATTGGGGTTTGTCAATCTTCTCATTACCCTAACGCCTATCAAAATTGTTGGCACCTTTGTGCTTAAGAGCATTTGGAAATCTTGGGAATGTATTAAGCCCTGGATTTTGTGGAAGGGGGATGGCTTTCAAAATGGGATTTTTGTCAACCAACAATCTCTCTAGTGGTCACCGATTTTTCAATCTCAAGATAAGTGTTTAGCAGAGGTCCTGGGAATCTCTACGCTCAAATTATTCAAATGTAGAATTCACACCATTGAGGACTTCTTCTGCAAAACTGCTCAATCCTAGTTCTCTTGGCCGGATTTCAAAACTCTATTTCGATTTCCAACTAGGACCAAGATACTTTTACTACTGTGATCAATTCGGTTCCTGACCACATGTTGCATAAGATTTCTATGCATTCCTCTCACCCATGGTAGATGGACTAGAAGTGGTATGCAGATACCCCATTCTATAATTACAAATCCAAAAAGGCTATTGTTGGCTCTCACCTCATTTTCCCATGGTGGATAAAATTAATACACGTTGGGGAATTCATTCTACTCTGTCTACCAGGTAGGTGATTTGAAACTATTTGGACTCTATGTGTGGAGCCTAAGATTTCTCATTTCCTTTGGTGTATTCTTCACCAAGGCCTTCCTATCGGGGCTCATCTTGTTCAAATTGGGATCCCAACTCCCAAATGTCCTTTCTGTGGCCATCTAGAAACAATCTTGCATGTTTTTGGTTTTGTCCCAAAGCTCAAAATGCCTAGAATTGAATACATTCATTTTTATTTCCTTTATGACCTTATTGCTTCACTTGGTAGCATATCCTTTTAGGATATAATCCCAAGCTTATGCCTATGTTCACCCAAATTTGGCATGTTTTCAGAGGGGAGATCTTGTTTTGGATATGGAAAGAAAGTTTTTTTTTCTTTGCTAATTTTTAGTTGATCGATATTTTCTGTTTATAATAAATCTATGGTGATCTCCAATGTGCTTTTGTAGATACAAATTCAGGCCAACAAGGTTGCGCTAGAGGTGGACCACCTCCAAACCCTACCACGAAATTGGGGAAGCCCCATGTAATGTTGCTCAAGTGCCTCTCTGTCTCCTGCTAGGTTCTCCTCACCTTCCACCCATGGTAGTTGGTGGATCCGGTCTTAGTGTCATGCTTTCAGCCATGCTCGCCACTCCCCTGGGCCCGTTGCATCAACACAATTACTCACCAACTCACTTTTGTGGCTCACCACCACCTTCATAAGCTTTTTAGTAGGGTTAGGCTCACCACCTTGCTAGTATGGGTGGGGTTATCCTCTTTTAGTTACTTTGCATCATGATGCTTGGAACCTGCCGCCATAGCCACCACCATCGAAAAAAATTCCCGGCCTCAACCTTGCGATTACTACTCATGGGGAAGTAGACTGAAGGAAGAAGTTTCTACTAGTTGGGAACTTCCAGATGTTGGAAAGGACTTTCTTGGTTTGGGGTGGCTGGATGATCATGATCCACTCACCTTAGGCATGTTTTTTTCAGCTTTCGCTTGATTGTGTTTTTTTCTACTTTTTGCGATGCCTATATTTTTACTCTCCTAGGATCCACCTATTTTGAATCTCGTTGCTCTAGGATCAACCTATCTTTTTTTTTTTGGTTTTGGGGGTGCTCTCATACTTCCCGATAATTTGTTGAAAGTTATATTGTATCATATTGAATTAATATAATATAAGATCCTTTTTATAAAAACTGTAACCACTCTCTTTGACCACACTCACATGTGGTGTAGAAATCATGAACCCAATAGGTGTTTGAGGACTATAAATTTATAGGAAAATGGTTCCTTAAGGAGCTTGACATTCATGAATTTGAGAAACAAGACATATCCATGTCAAAATATATCAAGAAATGATTATCCAAGAGTGCACATGAATATGATGCAAGGTATAAAACCTTGATATTAAATTGTCCTATGAGATCCACCCTCTACAAAAATCACAATGGTGATGCCAAAATTAAACATTAATACTTGAAATAAGTGTAGACACCTAAGTTTGGCACAAATAATTATTACATAATACTTTTAAGTAAATTATGTATATATGAGTCTTGGATAATAAAACAAGAGTTTAGTGGCACAAGTATTTGTTTTGTACTTGGTCATTTAACTCTATTAACTATTTTATATTATCTTGTTGTGATAATACTATTATCCAATTTTACACACATGATAAAATTAGACAACGGGGTCCTATTACGATCAAATTACTGACGTTGGTCCTAGGGACTCATGTTTGGTCATCATGGAGATAACATGATTAAAATAATTAATAAATTACATAGGTGAGCTCACCTAACATTGAACGGGGTCAAATTGAGCTCAACTCGGTGACAAATCAGTGTTAGCTTGGTTGAGAACTTGGTTGTTTATCATTGGAGCTCAACTCGATGGGTCAGCTAAGCCCAACATTGAAAAGAGTCGGTCAAGCCACGTCAATGCGAGTTAATTCAACTCAACTCATGAAACAAAAAGATGGAAGATGCTTTGAGGGAGCTCAGACATGGTGTAGTAGTTAAGGTTTGAGGATTCAAATAATTCAAGTTGAGGCAATTGAGTCAAATTCACGGTTCATAAGAGTATACGTGGAAAGTTACGATAAACTCGGTTCGGTGAGTTACTCACCAATTAGAAAAATAAATAGCTCAAACTTGTAGTTGAAACGAGTAGCTTAGCTGGTAATCATAGTGATCATGAGCTTGAACATTGGATTGAGTTCAAGTGTGTCAGCTCATGTATGAAATGAGAAAATAAAAGTCTAGGTCATGAAGAGATTATCTCAATAACATTGAAGAAAGTGAGTTTGGTGTCAGGAAGCTCTATTGATTGAATGAATGAGCCCATAGGAATTTTTTTAGGCATGTTCCTGAATGACCAACTCCAGGGGGTCTAACATTACATGAAGGCTAAAAATATGACTCGACGATGGGCTTGGCTGAGGGTAGCTCATTTGAGCATTCAACGTGGGGCCGAGGTTTCAATACATGACTCAAGCACATCCAAGAGAGGATGTTGGTGGCTTGGTGGAGTGAGGAGCTCGAGGCGGATCATTCCCGATTCAACTCGGTTAAAAGGATCAATGTCGTGGGCTCACAAATGTTGAGGAAATTCTGATGTCATCTAGCTCAGTTGGTCGAGAGCCAAGGCCGAGTCAACCGGTTGTGAAAGAATATAGACTTGGCTTGATGTTGAGATATCCTTGCGGGAAATTTCCAATCTACGAAGCCAATTTTGGAGGTTCGATGATGATGAGCCAAGTTGGGAGTTCCGCATCAGGGAAGTGGGAAAATTTTTAGTCGAGCTCCAAATTGTGGCATTGTGGGCAATCGAGATTTGGGAAACTTTGGTTCCATAGCTTCGGTTGATTTGAAAATGGTGCCAAAATCCCACACTCCGAGATTCAATGAGGAAATTTAGGAGAGCATTGCCATATAGGGATGTCAAAATAGAAACTCAACACAAGAGTTCGTGCAAAGGAGGAGTTTTAGTTGGCATTTGAGTTATTAGGTGAGTCACTTAAGTGAGTCGAAAACATTGGAGTGAGTCATGAGAGAGATCCTAATATGATCAAGCGAAGAAGAGGATATATGGAAAAATCAAGGTAAATAACACGATGAATGACCAAGTTAGTTTCGAGGTGATAGGGTGATAGTTAGATTTCGATTTAGATGCGAGAAATTTTTGTTATGGAGAATTCATCACCATCATTAGATAATATAGGAACGAGGCATTTCAAGCTTATCATGTGCTTGTTTGAAAAGAAATGGTGAAATCTCAACTCGTTTGGAGAGATGAGCTCGTAAGAAAATTTAGACAGTTGAGACATGTTTTTCAAGTTGTGAGGAAATCAGATCATTGAGTGATGAGAGAGCTTGTCAGTGATCATGGCATGGGATGGTCTATTTAGGGTCAAACTCGAAGTGATGAAGGAAAAATATCTCACAAACAAGTGAGTGTTCGACATCAAGATCTAAGTTAAGAGCCGAGACGTTCATAATGGCTTGGTGGAGCACATAATAACTTAGACACCATCGCATGGGTAGAGGTAGAGCTCGTGAATGAAGTGAAATAGGAGCTTTGATATTAAGCCATTTGGAGATTTTAGCATATGGTTGCATCAGAATTTGTAGGGGTATAAATTTATAGATCCATTAGCCAAGCTTGGAGGTGTAAGCATGACATACACGAATGTGAATGAACCGAGTCAGGCACTAAACTGCTAAGAGCATAGGTTTGAGATGGTGTGACGTTGAACTTAGGAAGTGACTCATGAGCTTGATAAGAACATAGCATATTTGGTAAGATTGGTTGTGGAACTTGGCAGAAAAATGAGGAAAGAGTCCCGAGCCATTAGCAAAGAAATAAAATGATGAGCTCGTGTAGGGTGGTCACGTTGGATCTAGTTAATCAACGGGATTGTGGAATGAATAGGCCCAATGGTCATTATGTTTGAGAACTCATGGCCAAGTTATAAAGAAAATTGGTTGGTTCAGAGACAAGTTATGCCTGTCAGGTCATAAGAATATATGGATTGATCGACGACTCACCACAACAAGTCCAAAAGGTGGCTTGAGGAGCCAATCCAAGTGCCAAGCTATTCAGTCATAGGATCTCGTTGTATAGTCATTGGCCTAACTCGACACACAGAATATGAACAACCAGGCATAAATGATAGCTCGAGATCAAGAGGGAGATGCACTGAGTTGGAGTTTCTCGGGGTCGGTGGAACATGTAAGCAAGCCTGCCATATTCGAATGCAAGGGAGCTCATACTTAGAGACAAGTTCAAAATTAAATGAGACAAAGAGATTCGGTTGGGAATTGATTAGAACTTGGTGGAGTATGACACGAGTAGTGATGGGGAGACTCTACCGAGCTAAGGTGGAGTAACATCGAGTGGCTCGATGGATTAAAGTCAAATCAGATTACACGAGTTAGGTAGAATGGGGCATTGGTCGAGCCGTTGAGAGCTCATGACATGGATAACGAGTCGAAAGAAATAATGAGTTTGTGAAAATAGAATCACCAAGCTATCATGGATGGTGAAATCACTCAATGCTGTCAAGATAAGAACAAAGGTGTTGGGACTAATTAAAAACAAATTTTATAAGCTTGGTTGATGCAATGGAAGGAGGTGCTCGACACCAACTTGGTGAGTTGGCTCGGTGAGCCAACCACCAAGTTGGTCCATTTTGGCAATGTGGAGCCCTTCGAATGCAAGCCGACCCTTGGGGGTCCTACCTAATAATTATTAAATTAATATTTTTATTAAAATATTTTAAATATTTGTTATTATTATTAAAATATTTTATTAAAATATTCCTTTAATTAATTGAGAAGATTAAGTCAAACTAGGCATTAATGACACATGATGGAAGCTTCTCAAGTGATTCAACTAATTTTGTAATAAATGAACCATCATGTACCTTCAATTTAGGAAGGAATTTATTACTTTTCCTCTTCTCTCTCACAAAATTATTTTATAAATGTAAGTTGGAAGCTCATTCCAATAGGTTGGATAAGTTAGACAGGTTGAACTTTCAAGCCACTCTTTCAAGACAAATAATGATAACCATTGCCTTTTTGAATGTAATGATGCATTGTGCATGTTGTTGAAGTAATAAAAGTCTATGTTTTGTGAATAATATTGGTCCTTTCATCCTTCTATAATTCTTTGTGCCTTTCTCATGCTTCTGCAACTAAATTGTGTAAGTTCAAGTTTCTATTGTAGGTTCTTGGAGTTACGTGCTTATCGAGTGGTGGAGTGTTAAATGCATTTGAGTTGTGATGCTTGCTCACCCTTCATCCTTTGTCACTAGAATACTAATAGGACCTTGCGAAATCGGAAAAGCTCTCCGGATGAAGGCCGGCTCCTATTCCTCTATTCAGATGCACGAATAAAATGTAGAGGGTTTACCAAAAACCTAATCTAACTTGCCAAGGAGACAGGGTAGAGAATGCATAAAAATAAAACCTAAACTACGGAGGTGATGCACCGAGGAATGTTGAACACTCGTTTTGCAAATTTAACACAGACCACATAGATGCAATACAAACACCATGCACGAGTAACCAAAGCTGCAATAAGAGATCAAAAATGGACAAGTAATGAATACATGAGAGGGTTTAAAATCAATCACAGACATATATATATATATTGCTCAAGGGTCGATCTGATACATTGCAGTGGCCAAGAGGCAAAAAATGGCATTACAATCCATATGGGAGGTTTGAAAGCTCCACAAATTCTCTTGCAAGCAGGAGAGAAGGGAGGATGCAAAACGAAAATGTCCAACCATTTTTAGAGCCTCTCCTGGCCATTTATATGAGAAAATGAGGAGAAGAGAAGAATTCGGAGTTTCCCCAACCACCTCCAAAGCTGCACCTAACTTCACAAATCATGGCGGTAGGTAAAAAAACTCAACAAACTCAAAACATGGCGAAGTATTGTCCATTTCGCGTGGGATTTTCCCCTGTCGGGTTCGGATTCCTTGTGCATTTGCATCGGGCTTGGAGGATGCTTTCGACATCAACCTTGTGTTGATGTTTGTGTTTTCCGAAAAGTTTCCTTTGTCGAATATTTCTTCGAGCTTTCCTTTGTTCGGGGGCGGAAGATGAACTTGCATGTGCATCGGGTTCGGATTTCCCTTTGCTCGGGTTTTCGACATGTTTTCACCCCGTGCTTCCCCGCCATGTTTTCCCGACTCCGAGACCCGATTTCCTTTGATGTCGGGTTTTCCAACCCCTCCGACATGCCTTTGATGTCGGGTTTTCCAACCCCTCCGACATGCCTTTGATGTCGGGTTTTCCTAAGTTTCAACCCTCGACATGTCTTTTGATGTCGGGTTTTCCAACCCTCAAGATTCCATTTCCTTTGATGTCGGGTTTTCCCAACCCCCGACATTTCCTTTGATGTCGGGTTTTCCAACCCCTCGACATTCCTTTGATGTCGGGTTTTCCGCCCCTCAACATGCTTTCTTTGTGTTTTTTTCCAGACCCTCGACATGCTTCTTTTGTCGTTTATCTATATTTGCAGGGGGTAAATATATACAACAATTTGGTGACTCACGGGGTTACCTGCCTGCTAGGTAGAAGATCAATGGCCTTTTAGTGATCCATTGGGCATGGAGTCATAAGCAATAACTGAAACCACACGATATCGATCCGAGCGATATCCTGCAACTCCTTCTCGAGAGCACGTTGAACGTAGAAAACCAACCCAGGAGCAACAAAACCTGTGCCAAAGCACTTAGGGAAACTGAAACCTAACTACAACAAGACAATGTGCATACGCACTTAGAGGAATTGAAATCTAGGCTAATATTTACAAGGGTAAAACTTTTCTCTTTTCAGTAGCAATGTTTAAGATAGATTCCGTTGACCGGAATCGGGAGTTCTTCTCCGTCCAATGTAGACAATTGGAAGGCATTGCTATTCTTACATTCCATGACCATGTAGGGGCCACTCCAAATGGCATCAAACTTGGAATGCCTTCCGGTTTTGCCCGATCTGCATCCCATTTCAGAACTAAGTCCCCTTCTGGAAGGTCCTTGCTCTTGCTTTCTTATCAAACCATCTTTTCACTAAGGCCTGATCTTTCTCAATTGTTTGAACTGCATGTTCTCTAATTTCTTCCAATTCCATCAACTCTGCATACCTAGCCTCCATTGGTTCGAACTCAGCCAACTCCAACTGCTTCATGAACTCCAATGCAGGCAGTTCTAATGATATAGGCAATACTGCCTCTTTTCCATAGACCAACTTGTAAGGGGAATTACCTGTAGACCTCTTTGGTGTTATTCTGTCAGCCCATAATGCTGATTTTAGCTTGGTATGCCATGTTCTTTGATTTTCATCCAGAGTCCTCCTGATGATTCTTAGCAAATTTTTGTTCGTGGACTCTGCCTGTCCATTACCCTGTGGGTAATAATTTGAAGAGGTGCTCAAGTAGATTCCATTCTTGACAGCCCATTCTGTAATCTTGGAACCTATGAATGCCAATGCATTATCTGATATGATAGTGGCGGCACACGAACACAGTCACTATTCCTTCATAAAATTCTAGTATATTAGACTCGTTTGCCTCTTTGAGCGCTACTGCTTCAGTCCACTTGGTGAAATAGTCCGTTGCCGTGAGAATCCACTTGTGGCCTTGGCTTGAGTTTGGGTTGATGACCCGATGAAGTCATCCCCATTGCATAAATGGTTGGTCAACCAAAATTGGGTGCGATGGAAGTCTTTGCTAGTCTTTCTTTGCCTGTGAAGAGTGCACATTTCTTGCACTTTCTTATCCATGTATAGCAGTCATTGAACACTGTGGGCCAATAATACCCTGCCTTCATTATCTTGAGAGTTGTTACTCGTGGGGCAAAATGTCCACAGAATCTCCATCGTGAAAATCTCGTAACACCCTCTCAATTTGACCTGTCCCGATGCACCTCAATAGAACTCCATTGATGTCTTTCTTGAACAAAACACCATCAACAAGCACATATGGAATAGCTTGTAATCTAAAGTATCTCCTCTTTGCTTTGCTCATTTACGGAGGGCATAGGCACATGCAGGAAGTGTATCATACTCTGAGTCAACAAGGAGTAGGCACATCATCATTTTCTGTTCTTGACCATCTGTATACGAGGTAGTCTCTTTTCATCACTGCTTGACTTGTTGACTCAAGGGCTAGTTGTTCACATAGTCCTTTCCACGTACTAGTTTGGTGACCTTGATCTCGATGTCATATTCCATGACACGAGTGATCCATCTACACGTTTCTCATTCGAGATCCTTGTTTAGAAGGAAGTCCTTGACTCCGCATGAGAGACCAATAATTGGATCTTGTTGTTTGAGACTAGGTGCTTGAATTTCTTTAAACTCCTAATCACTTTGCAAGGACATGCTTTTGATGAAAGAGTACCTAGTTTCATATTCCTCAAGCCTTGGTGAAGAAAGCAGCTGGTTGTTCTAATCCTCCTTTGTTTTGTTGTACTAGGATTAGAAATTGTGTCTCCACCACCGAAGGCATATAACACGAAGTCCTTGGAGAAGTCTGGATTGATGAGAGTTGGAGCTTGAGATATAGCCTCTTTTATTGCCTCAAAACTTGCCTTGCCTTCAGATGTCCACTTAAATGCCATGCTCTTCTTTAACATCAGTGTTATTGGCTTTAGAGAGCTGCTGAAGTTTGGAACAAACTGCGGACAAAATTGATCCTTCCTAAGAAGCTTTGAAGAGCCTTCTTGTGACTTGGCAATGGCAATGCTTGAATTGCTTCAACTCTTTCTGGGTCAATCGTCAACCCTTCCTTTGAAACAATATGGCCTAGAAGTTTTCCCTCGTGAGCCAAGAATATGCATTTTTTGGGATTCAATGATACCCCAAATCTTCTACACCTCTGAAATACTTGCCTTAGATGAAAGAGGTGATCCACTGCATTTTTTGAGAATACAGTGATGTCATCAAGATATATTAGAACTATTTTATTGATCAACCCCTTAAATGCCATATCCATTGCCCTTTGGAAGGTGGCTCCAGCATTTGATAGCCCAAATGGCATCTTCTTGTAGGCATAGGTCCCCCATTTGGTGGTGAAAGCCGTCTTGAATTGGTCATCTTCTTTCACCATCACCTGATTATACCCTGAGTAGCCATCTAGGAGAGAGAATCTCTCTGAACCGGATACTACTTGCAATATTTGTTCCATTGAAGGAGTGGGTAATGGTCTTTGAGAGATGCCTATTGAGGTCTCGAAAGTCCACACATAACCTAATTTCTCCGCTCTTCTTCCTGGCCGGAACCAAGTTTGACCCAGCTTGAGTGCTTGATCGGGAATATAATGCTTGCCTCTATTAGCTTGTTTAAGCTCTTTCTTCATTAGAGGCTCAATGTGAGGTTGGTGGTCTCTACCTTACTTTGATGGGCTTAGCATCTGGATCCAATTCTATTGTATGTTGTGCCAAATTTGGATTGAATCCTCTTAAGTCTTCATAGCTCAGTGAAGACATCTGGAAATTCTTGGCAAAGTTTGTATGAAATCTGATTTCTCTTGCTCGGTGGCCACTTTACCAATTTGAAGTGTTTTGCCTTTGACTAGAATTGGCTCACGAATCTTCTCTCTTGACTTTGTATGTTAGCCTTTTCCTTACGGCTAGTCGTTAGGGTTGAAGATAGACTCAGCGTTACTAAACCCTTAGGAAGCTTGTTTGTCATGTAGCTGCACTACTTGATCCCCATCTGCTGCTGCTCTAGCCTATCTGATTTCTAGTGAGAATTCAGCTTCTTCTTGTAAGAAATTGATGATCATTGATCGTTCTCAAACACACTGCCCGACTTGTGTTATTATCTGGGCTGCTTTGGCCTCACAATCACATGGATATGTGGCTGTGTTTTTCTCTTCGATGTTGTCAACCACATCAAATGTTGCTCCAACTGCTGCGAGCCTATCTGCGGCTTCATTTTCTTCACAGGTATGGACACTGATGTTGAAAGCTTGAAATCCTCAATGAGGTCCCATACCTATTCTTGTAGCTCTTTAGCAAGTCGTTCTTTGTAGCATGTTGTCCCTAACTTGGTTGATGATTAGCTCACTATCTCCAAACACTGCAAGTTCTTTATGCCCTTTTTCTGGCCCTTGATGAAGTCCATGAATCAAGGCCTCATATTCAGCTGTGTTGTTTGAACAAGAAAACTGGAAATGAAAAGCTGAATAATATTTGATGTCTTGTGGTGAAATCAACACTGCACCACCTCCAGCACCTTGTCTGCTTCTCGAACCATCGAAGAATAATTTCCAAACTTTGCTTTCATCTTTTGTTCAAGCTGAATGATGTCGGGAATGGGTGAATTTTCTTCGTGTACACAATACACGCCCAATTCAGATTCTTCAATTTCCTTGTATGGGTCAAATTCATGACTCTTGTTTGCCCATTCATCCAAAGTTAAATCAGGAATTCCCTCGACCTTAGTACCTGCTTCTAGATCACTTGAACACTCCTCTTGATCAAAAACTGAGCAATTTGCATTGATAGGACTTGGTACATGAGGCTCAATATGGAAATTGGCAATTGTTCGACTTTGATTGTTGCTTTGGCCCCATACCTTGTCCTGAAAATCATGTGTGACCAATCTGCAGATAAATATCCACCGATTTTGCGGTGAAGTCCTTGATAGACACACAACGCGCAAAAGAGTGGCGGGAGGTCAATCACAGACACATCTTGCAGAACTGTAACATTAGGACATGAATGTAGTGTTAGGCTTAACCCCTTGATGACCCCAACTGTTCCCACTGCCGTTCCATCTAGTTGCACTACTCCTTTAACACTGGCTCATACTTCAGACCCAGTTGATCCGCTATTTGCTTCGGCATCACTGAACTACTTGCCCTGAATCTATCATGCAGTTGTGTACCAAGTGGTTTCCAACAATCAATGAAACATAGAATGGTGGAGGCTTCAAATTTTTTCTTGTCTGGCCCCCATCATGTTGCACTGCATTAGTGAGAACTTTCTCATGTCCCTGGTTTGATACATTTGTGGCAGACCAATTAGCCATTGCAGCTTGCAATAAATCTCGTTGCCCCGGGATCGCAAGTGATTCCCACATGGAAATGTTCACATGTGTCTTCTTCATTTGATCGATGATGTTGAAGGGGGATGAATTGTCCTTTTTCTGTCCCTTACTTGGTGTAACCTTTTCTGGAGCTTGAACAGGTGCGTGTGTTGCTACAACAGGTACCTTAGGCTGATTTTGCACATTTGGAGCTATGTTTGGTCTACTGACCCCTTGTTGTGTAAGAGTGGGTTGAGAAACAACTGGATTAGATGGTTGTCCCTCTACTATGCTTCTCTTCTTTGACCGTGTGTTGGCAGCCACGCCTTGAAAAGGTTGTTGGTTAACTCCACAGAAGTCTTCCGTTTGCCAATTGGCCAATGTGGTTTCTGTTGGAGGTCCTTCTTGTTGTGTTTCTTGCTGTTGATTCTCTTCTTGGCTTGGTTCTTGAGGAACACCAATGGTTTGCACCATCAAGGCCTGATTCAGTGCACCATTGAAACATCTTGGTGATTGTGAGGTAGATTGCAAGGGTAACACCAGTTGTACTCTTGTGCCATGTTATTTTGTGTTGGAACCAAGGCTCTTGAGGATGTCGTTGCATTTGGATCATATGGTTGAAATGGCCTGGCAGCTTGAGGTTGTCCTTGGTTTTGGTTTTGATTTGCCTGAGGTGGTGGTGGTCTATTTTGTTGGTATGAGGGCCTAGCAGCTTGTGCTTGAGGCTGATACGGTCTAGCACTTTGAGCTTGTTGTCTTTTGATAGTCACTAGCTCATTTCCAAGGTTCTGTAGTTGTTTCATAACCTCCTGCAATTCCTTTGAAGTATTTGAAGAAGTGGATGCCTCATTATTGCTTTGATTTCTAGGAGTTGGAATGGGATTCAACTCTGGTGCTTGACTGGTTGTAGGATTTCCCATATCTGGATAGAGAGGCATTGGTGGCCTTGGTGCAAGCTTGCCGGCTTGGATCAAATAGTTCTCTGCTCTGATCGTTGTGTCATAGGCCCCTGGCAGCGTTGTCCCTCCCATTGATTGGATCATCATGGCTATGTCTGAATTTATAGCCTTTAAGAAATAAAGGAATGCTCCTTCGGCGGTTGGTCTAAGCTATTGGAATCCTGTCCCATGTCCGTTGGAACCTGAAGTTGAAATCATCATTTGTTCGTTAGGAGCCCTTTTGATTGTTGTCGATTGTTCAATAAAGATAAATTGTCGCCCTCTCCCCAGGAATTGGTTGCAAAAAAGCTGAACAAAGTTGGTTCCGATTAAGTAATAGACCTCTTTGTAGGCTCTAAACCATTGTAAGGCCTTACCTTTGAAAGATGAAGCCAATAACTTATTATGACATCCATTTCATTTATTTCGTGGATTGCACATGCATTAGCAATATCTGGATGTGATCGATAGGAGTAGTATGATTTTCTCTGTGAAATAGGGTATATTCTTTAGCTGCTGCATTTGGAATTTGATTACGAGCATTTAGGGCAAGTGGACTACTGCCCGTGAAATTGACAAAGGGATTCGGTGGTAGATGTGCCATTATGATTGGCCTAAGAACCCTGGTTGATGCGAGAAAAGGCCTACCAGGTGGAGGTGTAGACAAAGTCTGTTAGGTGGAGATGGTGATCTTTGTGGTGGTCTTCTTCCTCTCCTTCCTCTGCACAGTGAAAGTTGCAAGTGGAAAAATAGCCCCTCTTCTCGAGTATTAGACACTGGTTTGAATTCTTCTCATGTGCACAGGCAACTTGTGTCTTGCTACACCTGCTTGAACTCTATCCCTTCGGAGTCGCCAGATGTGTTAGATAACAAGCCTCTAAAAGGCTGGATTTTGCCAAGTTACACACCAAACTTGACAATATTGAAAATATAATTTAAAATTTGAAGGACCCAGAGGAGACAATCTTCAATCCGGAATTCGGGCCTTGTTGTGCAGCTGCGGATCCCGAAAAGTACAGGCGGAACTCAGGTCATGCGATGCAACTCACAAAACCTGAATTGCTTATGTATGTGTGGAACTTGGAACATGCTCAGACATCCTCAAAACAAAATGACTATTGTGGGGAATAGGACCATCTGATGCATCCCCAAAACAGAAAATTCTTTGCTTTGATGTTCTCGGACCCGAAAACCGAAATCACTAAAACCAAAATTTTGGAAATCAAAATATCAAAAAACTAAAGATACCCTTTTGAAGATTACCTCAGATCTACCAACTGTTGAAATTTTGACCTGTTTTGAGCAAGATAAACCCTTGAAAAATGATTTCGGAGTTCGGCTGGACGGAGCAAAATCTGAAATTTTAAAACTTGCAATTTCTCAGTCGAATTTCATGAAAACTCCTTCAAATTTTATGGAATGACCTCTTGGTCCCACCGGGCGTGCCAAAACTATTGGTGTCAAAACGCAGCACCCCTGGGACTCTGCAACACGATGGGTTGAGAATCTCAGTGCGATTGCACAACATGGAGCTTTTCCCAAGTGTGGGACCTTGCGAAATCGGAAAAGCTCTCCGGATGAAGGCCGGCTCCTATTCCTCTGTTCAGATGCATGAATAAAATGCGAGAGGTTTACCAAAAACCTAATCTAACTTGCGAGGAGACGGGGTAGAGAATGCATAAAAATAAAACCTAAACTACGGAGGTGATGCACCGAGGAATGTTAAACACTCGTTTTGCAAATTTAACACAGACCACATAGATGCAATACAAACACCATGCACAGGTAACCAAACTGCAATAAGAGATCAAAAATGACAACAATGAATACATGAGAGGGTTTAGAATCAATCACAGACATATATATATATTGCTCAAGAGTCGATACTGATACATTGCGGTGGCGAGAGGAGAAAAAAGCTGGCATTACTGATCCATATGGGAGGTTTGAAAGCTCCACAAATTCTCTTGCAAGTAGGAGAGAAGGGAGGATGCAAAATGAAAATGTCAACCATTTAAAAGAGCCTCTCCTAGCCATTTATATGAAGAAAATGAGGGAGAAGAGAAGAATTCGGAGCTTCCCCAACCACCTCCAAAACTGCACCTAACTTCCACAAATCATGGCGGTAGGTAAAAAACTCAACAACTCAAAACATGGTGAACTGTATTTTTCATTTTTCCGAACTTGTCGGGTTCGGGGTTCCCTTGTGCATTTGCATCGGGCTTGGAGGATGCTTTCGACATGTCCGCCTTGTGTTCAGCGTTTTTCGAAAAGTTATGGCGATCTGAATATTTCCGCGAGGTTTCCTTTGTTCGGGCGGGTTTGAACTTGCATTTGCATCGGGTTTGGAGGATGCTCGACATGTTTTGTTTGTTACCGTGCTTCCCCACCGTGTTTTTCGACTTTAAGAGATTTCCTTTAATGTCGGGTTTTCCAAAGGACTCGAACCCATCGGGTTTGCCTTTGCATGTCGGGTTTTCCCCCGTGTTTCCACCCTTGCGACATGCCGATTTTGATGTCGGGTTTTCCAACCCCTCCGACATGCCTTTGATGTCGGGTTTTCCAACCCTTCCGACATGTTTCTGCGTCGTGTTTTCCCGACTCCGAGACCCGATTTCCTTTGATGTCGGGTTTTTTCGACATGCTTCTTCGCCATTTATCTATATTTACCCGGGGTAAATATACACAACTATGATTGCATTAGGTGAAGTTGACTTATGGTGCACAACACCCTATTCAAACCAAATCTTCTTGAGTCTAGAAACTCCCTTTATTTGGTGCATCACCATCCCTAATATAACTTCATTTGATGTAAATCTATCTCCCTAAAACCCATGAAGATGTTAACATAGGTCTAGATAACCATTTTTATTGTAATAGGAGTAGTACAACACTTAGTTTAGGAAGAGAAATCCGACCTTCTCGGAGGTTCACCTTGAGCCCAAGTCCCATAGCTTAAGAGGTGATCCCATGTTATCCAAGCACACTTGAACATCCCGCTCACATTCTCGGCCATTTAGAGGGTATAATGATTTGGCGATAACAAATACACACTTTATTATGTCATTTTACATAGATATCCAACTCTTTCCTTTTACTATTTGACTATTTCATGTCCCGAAAGTATGGGCTTGTCGATTTCAGAAAAAAGCGCTAATGGTTTTTTATTTATTAATGTCTCCATCCCCGTTTTGATTTTTGGTCCTTTCTGTTGGAGTGAGCATGTTTCCCTCACTTAGAGGTTAAGCTAGATATAGGAATTTGTTATTATGTTAGGAAAATTGGTGACCATATTATTTGGTCACTATCATGCTCATGTAACATATTTGATATGCACATAAACAAGGAAACAAATTTTGTCCCTATTTACTTGGTTTTCAACTCCATTCTTGGAATTGAACAAATATTGGATCCTATTTAGGCAACACTCCTTATTTTTATGATGAGATGCATCACACAGATTATGTGAATATTATTTTAAGATACGTTATATTATTTTTGTGTAATGTTATGAAATTGTGGTGGTGGTCAATATGATATATCCTACGTGTTGGAAGAGTTATTTGAACTCCAATATGGTATAAGAGAGACCTCTTGCATCCCTTACTTTTCCTAATTTTTATTTCGATCAGATTTGTAAAAATGCATTAATCTCAGATTTGATCTATGTTTTCAAAATATAAATTTCACACTTGTAGCATGTTGATTGTGCAATATTTGCATTAAAATTCCGTAACACTTTGGAAAATTTTACATTTGCAAAACATAAAAAAATACATTGTAAAATTATTCGAGTACAAAATTTTAGGTCTAAAAATTTACAGAGTTGACTCTTATACATTGACGAGCTGGTAATTTATATTCCATTGATCTCACTTCTTCTATCTAATGTGCTATTTTTCATTGTATTTAGTGAGTTTCATGCTTAGGAAATCCCGTTAGCTTAGCCCTATCCCCACATAGCCCTCAACGAGCTCATACTATTTTGGTGAATTCTTTGAATGAATCAACTTGACCAACATCTAATTTGACTCAATGATTGAGTTTCCCTCAATGATTTAATACTTAATATGAGAAGATTACAAGTTCATTATGTAATTTGGATCAGGTTTTTCCTTATATTTGACTCACAGATACACATATTGGCTCAAAACAACCTCATGTAAAACTTCAAACTATCATGACTCATCTCGAGAGAGTGCATGGTTCACATCTTGGGCTCAAACGTGTGACTCAACTCATTTTGTGGGATTAAATCCACTTGTAGCTCAACAATCAACTTAGATATTTATTAATTATAAGTGGTGAGTTGGTTTTGGAATTTTGACTCTCTCCTCTCTAATGATCCAATCCCATCCTCAAAACACCTCAAACCATATAGATATAAGCCTCTCACACATATCAACTAGAATTAACGTCCCCTCATGTGGCATCCCAACATCAACTTAGTGGTCTATCTTTGGAGTCGGCTCAGAGAAATCAAGCTCATGATCTCCTTTTGGTCCATAATGACCTCTATTCAAGCTTTATTGACTCCCATGATATTGGCGTTGTTTTACTCTTCGATCGGGATATTTTGTGAAGGCGTTGTGATTTGCTTAACCAATCAAAAAGGATTGGGGTTTAAACCCTAAGATCACTAAGGATCCATGGTGGGCCTCATTAATCCATAAATTTTAAGGAATATTTAATGATTAACTCTGCATTACAAATCTTAAGGATAAATGTGGAGAGTTTTCTATTGAAGAGGTTCTTCGCACTAAGAAGTCAGCGATTCAAGTTGAATTACTATAAATGTAATTAAACCTTATTGCAAAGTAACTTACTATAAAAAAATGATATTCGAGATAATTAATTACGGTAATGTGTAAGCACTAAGCATTGAGAGATGTGGCACCCTAAGCAAAAGAGGGAAGAAAGAGGACTTAGCGATTATGTGCAACCTAGGAATGATAAGGATTTGTGTATCTGCTTAGAACATGCCGGAAACAATGTCAAAATGGCTTGCCAAGGGTTCGAAATGTAGGAATGTACAGGATAAGATTTCTGGAAGAGAGGAAGGAGTGCCCTAGGAACTAATGACTGATCTGGGCACACGTGTCGCTAAAATGCTCACATTCTCGATATTTTTGGGTTAGAAGATGTTCATTGTTACCCACTGGGTGCACTTTTAGGTCTTCAATTTCACATGTAACATGAAAACGAAAGACTACCTACAAATTTTGAAAAACCACATCAAATATTATTAAAAATATGTAGAATGGGGAGTTAGATTGACTTGAGTGGTCACTCAAAATTACGACCAAACACTGCACTACATCTTAAACTCCATGTAGTTATCTATTTGTGTGTGTATCGGTGTCCCATGCCCTAAGTTTTCCCTTATGCAAGTTTCATGATGGTATTCAACTAGATCTAGATTGTCTCAGATATGTAAAATGTGTGCAATGGAATAAAATAAACTATGTTCCTATATAGTGTATATAGATCAATGTAGCCCTTTACCCTTGTATACATGTGCTAGATATGCAATTTGTAGTGATCTTTTGCCTTTGTGCAAGATTAGGTGGTGATAGATAATGTTTATAGTACTTGGCCCCTTATTTGAAAGAAGTAACTAAGTATATATATGACTCCCTTTCTTGAATTTCATAATTGAAAACTAAAAGGCCAACCCAAAGTGATAAATGGTGACCAAGAAGTGAAAGGTACTTTAAAAAGTAAGAAGAAGAAAGAGAGGGATAAGAGCGCCCAAGATGGACAGGAGCACATGGGTGCTTGTGTCAGAACTAGGAACTAGTGTCCGAGGCCATCCAAAGGTAAATCAATCAAATTTTGGTAGAATTATAAGATGTGTAAATCTAGTAAAGTGACAGAGATAAAACAACCAAAAGGCCAAAAGGAGTTATCAACCACTAGTTTTCTTGCTTAGGAATCATGTATACATTAGTATGCTTTAGGACCTAGAAATTTACCCAAGTGCATAGATTTTGTGTGCGCACAAGTCTCTTGAAGTTTGTCTTATGGTTAACCTTCATAGATTTTTTCCCTCAACTTAAAATGCCCCTTTCGTCACTTTCTCAAACAATCTCTTTACTAGCTCACTTTGAGATACTTTTTGGAGATATTTTAAAGTGAAGTTCTTGTAAGGATATTTTCTTTCAAAAAAAAAAGAGGTTTTGGAAAAGGTTTTTGTAAAAGGAAGGAAATACATTTTTAGAGGGATTTTTTTTTGAAATATATGCATAAAGGCACTTAAAAAGTGGGCAACACACACACACACATGCACACATGGGGGCTATCATTTTTTTTAAAAGGAGCTATTTTTGTGGATTTTTTTATAAAACGTGGAGAAATATTGTAAAATTGGGGAAAATTATTGTTTGTAAAAGGGAATTTTTATTTAAAAAGTGATTTTTGGCCATTTCAAATTTCGTTTAAAAGGGTGAATTAAGTTGGAGTAAACTTAGGGAACTTCCGCTAAAACTGCAGGGGTGATGCACCTTGACCCTTTGAGGGATACTTCTCCCAGGACCCTCGCTACTCCGACTCCACTATAAAATACTAATAGGTGCTCCTCCTTTTAGTAGTATTTATTACTTTGTGTAGTAAAGACCAAAGGGTGAGGTCTAGTCTAGCAGGTGCCTAGACCCCCTTAACAAAACTTGCTCTTATTTATTTTTATTTTTATTTTTATTGTTTGGAAGAGAAAAAGAAGATGCAATTTCATATGAAATGCCTTTGGAGAGTTGTTCTTGATGAATTTCCAAATTTAATAGAGGAAAAATATATCATGTGGATTGTATCCTTACAAAACACGAGACACTTTGTTTAATTTTCCTCTATGTTTCAGATATTTTGTAGCATCACATTGTAAATGCCACACCACCTAAGAATCTAGGATTCTATTGCAAAATTATTTAGGAGGTCAATTCACCTCTAAATGTTCATCTTCCGATGTTCCTTCTCCTAGTGGGGAAGTTTTGTTTGAGTGACATTATTGATCTTCCTCCACCACCTTCTCCTCTTATTTTTGAGGATTTATGTCTTAATCTAATCCTCCTATCTTGCTCTTTCTTATCCACATTCCATTGTTGATGAGGAGAAATATTACGATAGCGATACAAATGAGACTACTCCTTCTCCTTCAAGTGATGAATATATTTAATAGAATGTGTCACCTATGCCATCTCTTATTGATGACATAGAAGAGAAACATGCACATCCTTATACTCATCGGTGCATATTTTGATGTTGCACCTATTGTTCCTATTCCTATTTTTGATACATATCCACTTGATGAAATTTTGTAATGTGATCTTGCATATATTAAACAACCCCCGATCCCTTTATTGATACCTTAGATTATTTTGTATCACTCTAGGGAAAAATAAGAAATTGATGAAGAAAAATACTTTTTTCACTCACTAATCCTTAGCAAGGATTCTCTTATTACATGTTTAAAGTGTAAAATTGAGAATTTTACCATGAATAGTTCACCTAAACCTACTACTCTTGTGTTTTCAGTTCATAACCATGCTCCTTCTTCTATTCCTACTATTTTGACACACATTACAAATCTCACTCTAGTTCAACCTACTTATTTAACTTCCTCTTTTGAAAATCATGCCACTACTTTTAGCTCTCTCATGCTTCATTCCATGGGTCACACTACTAGAATTGTGGGCATTGGTAAAAATATTTAGGGAATTATTACCCTACTCATCTTATTAATTGATATTCTCATCACGGTATTAGTTAGAAAATAGGAAATGATTCATTGGGATAACTTGTTGATAGAGATACCATTTTGGTCACTCAAATATTCCCAATGATCATGAGATACACATGATTTCTATCGCACCTTCAATTAGGATGAAAAAACCTAAGATTTTAGATGTCTCACATGATTAACCTGGAATATATTATGATGTTCTTTTGTAAGCTCCAATTTTTCACTTTGCACCAAATCATATGTAGTCATCTTCCTCCACCATCCATGTTCATTTGGGATGGATCTTTGATCACTTGAGGTGAAAATAAAATCATTTAATGAGATAGAAATATAGGAATTCCTCCTCCACCATTCAAATTATTGATTCACTCTTTGATCCTCTCACATTGTAATTCTATTTATTATTTTAACTATTTTCTTTGGAAATTGCAGAGCTACTCTAATGCTTTAGATGGTATCTTTAGATATTATCAACATTATGGAGTTCTTATGCATCACTTGGTGATGTTATTTTTATAAGATCATTTATTACTTGTATTGAGTCTACCAAATCGTGCCCCCATATCTAGATCTCCCTATCTCTATCTAGTTCTCAATCAATATGTCGAGCCTTATCCTTATATATAGACCCGGCTAATGATTAGAGCATAAAAGTGGGAGCCCACCAATTCTAACTAGATAGAACCAATCATTTCCACCCTCTATAAATGTATGGTGAATGCCCAAAGCCATGGAATTTATTCATATTATTGTGCTCAATTTTCAATCTTTTTATCTCCTTCACCTACATGAATTTCCCATCACCACCGTGGCCATCTTCTTAAGATTATCTTTTGTATTTTTTGACAATTTTTAGGCATATCGAGTATCTTTTGTTGTAGATATTTTTGGTGAAGCCAAGTGTTAGAATATCATTGTTTGATTAGTTATTTTGACAAATTATATACATTTTTTAAGTCATTCCACCAGTTTAATATTATAGGGGTGTGGTGTAAATATTTCTTTCGGTCTTTTGTCCTCTCCTTAGCGTTTCAAGACTATATTTTTGGAAATAGATAAAATTAAGTATTGTGATTCTTTTCACAACACCATGCTTTTAAAATTATCCTTAAGTTAGTAGTTTATATTTCCTCCTTCTAAAGTGGAGCTATTTTGTTGTATCATAGTGTCATCTGTTTGTTTTTGTGTTCAAGCAATGGAGTTAGTCCATAGTGTAGACCAAACATATTATTCAACAAAGTGTATGATTTTTTTGAGCCATGCTTCTTGGGATTCCTTGTACCATGTTATTTCTCTCTAATTTTTTTATTTATTAGTTTCTTGGGTACCTTGCAGTTGATACATTCCCTCCATGGTAACTCTTTTTTCCTAGTTTCTTTGATAAATGTTTTTTAATAAGCCTCGTCACAAAGTACCAGCCTCTATGTGACTCATGTTGGAATCACAATGGAATGATAGGGGGTGAATCAATCCTTACACCCTATAAATTGTGAATCACTCAAATAAACCGTGAATCAATTAGTCATTCATTAATGTGTGCACAACAACATATAACATTCATACAATCAACCATGAGCAAGAGAAACAACACCAAAAATAAGATGTAAGTGGCAAACCCTTAAGGGGAAGAAAACCCATTGAAAAATACTCAAGTGAATATTACACATTACAAGATATTTCTTTAGTGAGGCACCAACCCCATAAGGAACACCAACCCCTAAACCCTTGTTGATATTACTCACAACAAGATACTTGCATGAATATGATCCATCAAATAATAATTTGATGAGAATATCACTAATGATATGTTGTAACAACTAAGCTGATGGTGATCACAAGATTCATCTCTAAACACCTTCAAACCCTTACTCAAACCATAGGTCTTCAAACTTGCAAAAACTAGCACTTTCTTCACTTCTCGGAGCATAAAAATATTTCTCACATTATTTTTGTAATTATTAAAAGTATCACACACTTTATCAGATCTTTATTGATGCTCACCTACCTACAAAAATCTCACACCTAGGTCACACTTCTTGCACACACTCCACTAGCTCACAAAAGCACCCAAAACTATGCTTTTATAGCTTCTTCTTGATTCAAATTCAAATGAGGTTGGTTTAAATACTTTATCTCAACCCAAAAAAATTAAAAACCCATAAAATTTATCATAACTACAAGTGACCCAAGTAGGTCAGCCTAGCCAAAACCCTTCATCCATGCACCAAAAATCCTTAAAACCCCATCATTGGGATGAGAAAAATATCCTAACACCATTTTTTAGTAATGATATAAAATTCACCACACATGTTTAAAATAACATTCAAACATCATCCATGGCCACAATTTACATTAAACACTCAATTTTTTTTTTTGTTTAATGGGCCCAATGGCTAATAACCTTCACAAAACACCTGTTTCCAACACCTTTTCTTCACCTTTTGGCTTCAAGATCATAAAGTAACTCATCAATCATGGAATTTTACCACTAAATTTAAATTAAATAACCTATAGAACACTTCTAAATAAGTTATAGCTCATGAAAAAATCACTGGTTCAAACCACATCAACTTTTGCCTTCACCAAATCAAGCTACCCAAAAAGTAGTTTCCAAAATGAAACTGGTTAACACACTTCCGACACTTTAAGGACCTAAAAATTGATACATTTTATGAAAAATAATCCTTATTCACATTACAAGTGATATAAATCATCAACCAATCCATTTCATGCTCCAACCAACTCAATATTTCAACAAAAGTAGTTATGTCCTGGAAAGCCAAAATATTCTTGTCCACAAACTGACTTGGAAACCATATAAAAATAATAATAATGAGACAAAAATTATATCACTATAAATATATTTTAATTATATTTCCAACACAACTTGAATCACCTCCTAACTCCTCTTGTAGCTCCTGCAATGTCCATTTTACTGAAGACTGTTTCAACTTCCCCAAAACTACCCTTTGACCAGTCAACCTAAATGAAGCATACTTTACCATTTAACTGAATAAACATGACCTGAAACCTATTTTAACATCAAGAAAATCTCACATACATCACACAATTTTCATTTATTTTGTAACTCCTTTGGAAAACCTTGTCTCGAACTGGGCTTCTTAATAAGTGACTTGTTTGAGTGGGGTCCACTCATCACCACAACCTCTACCATAAATTTATGTAAATATAGAGTATTAATATACATGTTATAATAATAATCTAATAAATATCAAGAAAAAATTTCCACTTAGGAAGAAAATATCTCAAACCAATTTCAAGCTAGGGTTTCAAACTCATAACACGTTGTTTACCTTCTTCATAAAAATTGAAAATGAAATGACCTCATTATTTTTGTGAAAACTAGAATAAATTTAGTAACATTCCTGAAATAAAAATGTCCCATGAAAATCACACAATTAAGGGTGAGCATCAAAAGAAATAATTCAATGGAAATGACCTTGTTCTTTTTTGCATAACATGAAAAATTATCATCATGGTAACCTAAATTTTTCCCACATCACCATGACATACCTTTGTGACATATATAATCATCATAATTTCATAAATCCTCTCAATAATTCCAGCCACTAAGACTGTCCCATAGAAAATCAAATTTGTTCTCCAGATCTAACCCTCACTATTTTAGGTTGTGCCTTTCAACCAAGGTAAGAGAACCTATATTGCAGCCTTTGTTTTATGAAGGAGGTGGAGATATCCTTATACTGTGCATATTGTATGGAGATGGCCTTGGGAAAACATGATCAATTTTCCATTATTCAAACTCAACAACAGAGTTGTCACTACTAAATGATGGAAATGCTTTCAAGACAAAGGTTGAGGCTCACTAGAAGACATGGTATGATCTTGATTTTCTTTGTGCATTTTTGTAGATGGATTAGATTCTTTTTTGACACATAATGCAATGCAGGGGGTTTTATGGGTAGGATTAGTTATTGAATGATGATTTTTGGTGGGGTATTGACAAGACAAACTTGGATATATCAAATCTTTGACAACCTCTACAATACTTAAACAACTATAAGATAAAATGCTTCAAATAATTAAGATGTTCTTTCAACTAGAAGATGCATAAATGGAAGCCCAAGTTGCACTCTTCACACAATATTTGAGAACTCACCACAAAATATTGAAGTAAATAACTCAATTAAACACAAAAATCTTGATCAAACCATGCCTAAGGTACCCCAAAGGCTTACAAGCAATCCAATCAACAAATGAAGGTGGAGTGATTTTAAACTATGTTTATTTTCAATGCCAGATGAAAGCTCTTTTGACAAACAAAACTACAAGTGCCACTAAACTATCAATAAGGATGAGATTCATGTGTGATTTCTAAAGACTTTCAATGCAAGATTGCAACAAGAACAATGAAAACTATTGAAAAGGTATTTAAAATGATAA
This sequence comes from Taxus wallichiana var. yunnanensis, assembly GCA_018340775.1. Taxonomy (NCBI): domain Eukaryota; kingdom Viridiplantae; phylum Streptophyta; class Pinopsida; order Cupressales; family Taxaceae; genus Taxus; species Taxus wallichiana. The sequence goes on from CM031239.1 coordinate 520,216,515, forward strand.
CAAACATCATATTGCCCAGAAAAACACAGATTAACTCAAAAGCTTGTTAGATTCATCAGCAGGGGAGAGTTTCATGAACAATCTTAGAGCTGTGTGATGGCTATACACTTGTAACCAACTCACATACATGAAGATCCAACATAGAAGAAATTAACCTGGTTCTTTGGTGGGTTTCTCAGAAAATGAGCTTTCTCTCATAAATTTCTCATGATTTTCAACTTCCCGACCATTTACATTTCTCAAAAATGCATTATATATCTCTTGCCACATTGGAGCCTTCTTTCCCAAGAAAAGAATATGCCAAGGGATCAAGTTTGTTACAAAATTTCTCATGATTCACTGAAAATGACATTTAACAAATTTGCAATGAGAGTTGCAGTGTTTCAAAAAGATGAATCATTACAAATATTCAGATCATTATCCTTCTGGAGGCACATTTTTCATCATCAAGGCATGTAGATGCCTTTCCTCTCATCATTTCACCTTTTCACCTTTTAAAACTACCTCTGCAACTTTCAAATTTGACATTTCATGTGTTTGGATGGATTAGGGAAAAACTTTGTTTCAAAAACACCTCAAATCTACAAATTGATCCCTAAAACCACTTGCATTGATCTTTGCATAGGCACAAAGGACATGAATTCACCAAAAATTTGATGAAAATGATGCAAAATTCACATCTCCAAGCTTCCTGGAGAAAAAATGGTGGCCAAAAATGAAAATGTACAGTTACCCTTGATCTACTCTTTCTCCTTCAATCTGGGCCCTCCACGTGTCAAAATATGATTGGGAATGAATTGGGCTCACTTTTTTGACTTTTTAACATTTTTGGAAAAATGGAAAATTTGATTTTTTTTTCCCCCCTCCGCCCTTGAATTTTGGTGATGACACGTGGCACATGGTGGGTCCCATTGGGATCGCACTTCAATTCTGCACATTTTGACCTTTTTTGGAAATTTGAAAAAATTTTCACTTTTTCCCCATGGGCCGCACCTCCGATTTTTCCTCGCCACATGTCACCTCTCTATCCTGATTCGGCCATGGCTTCAATTTTCATTTTAACCCCTTTTTTCAAAAGGGAAAAAATTTTCCTCAGGGCCTCGCACCGACCTCGATTCCTCACCTCCCCTGCCACGTGTCTCCCTGCTCATTTTTCACATGGCCCGCAAAATTTTCACTTTAACTCTTTTTTTGCAAAAAAAGGAAAATTTTTTTTCCTAAGTCATTTCCACTCGGCCTTCCTCACTCCCTTCATTTTTTTAGGACACGTGTCCACTCTTGATTGGTGACTAAAATCATGGGTTTAAAATTTTTGACTTTCACTTTGTCCCTTTTTTTGGCAAAAAAAAAGTCAAAACTCTCCAAAAGGAAAAATTTCCCTCCTTCCCCTGCCACCCACGTGTCAAGTAGACAAAATTGAGAAATTTTTGGACACCCTTTTTCCCCTTCGCCAAAAAGGCAAAAATCCTAAGTTATAATGCCTTCCATCCTTCCTCCTTCAGCTAATTAATGACCACGTGTCCCCCGGAGTAGGGAAAATTTGAATTTTTTCCAAAAGCCAAAAATGCTAATTTGATGGGCAAAAAAAAACCCTACCGATCCTTATCCAACCTAGTACCATGAAAAACCACATAGGATTTAATTTTGAGCTTAAATATCAAATGACACCCGCATTTACCGATCAAAAATGTAGAATTTTACCAGATGCCCGAATTGATTTTTTTCTTCATGGGTGAGGATTTTTTGCTCAAAAACAAGGAAATTTGATTTCATGCAAGTTTTGACCATGGGGATAGATTTTTGAGGTAAAATACACATAAAAAAAAAATAAATTTTTCAGCTCCATAGGCTAGGAAAATGGAAAAAATGACCAAGGCCCATGGATTTGGAAAATTAGGGCAAAAATATGGCAAACATGGGTGTTTCTTTCAAAATGAGGCATGAAAATGATTTTCAAATGGACTAAGGCATGGGAACAGAGGAAAAACTTCATTTCACCCATTAAAACTATAGAAAAAGTTTCAGAAATGCAGAGTGAAAGGAAAATTAGGGCAAAATAATAGAGGATCAAAATGGACACCAACATTGGCTCTACTCAGGGATGGGCACTCCCAGTGAGTGCCACAAGAACAATAAGTAGACCAAGTGCCAAAATAATCCATTGGGAAAAGGATTCATGAGCCAAAACCACCAAAAACTAGCTGAGAACCCGACAAAAATGGCTGCCACACACCAAGGCAAACCACAAACCGACAAAACACCAAAAACAGAGTGAAAAACCAAACACTATACACTGTACAAGTGGTGCATACCTCAAATTTGGGGATTAATCCAAGAAATGCTTCAGATGCCTACCATTAATAGGTAGTTCAAGAAATTCCCATCTAAATCTTTGAGAAAAAAAGGTATTCTCACCAATTTTGATATCAATGGAGTAAGGGCCCATCCATAATGCATCAAATTTTCCATGTTTGCCCTTATCTTCATTTCTGCTATCCCACAACAAAACCAGATCTCCAATATTGAAGGCCCTAGGAGTGACCTTCTTGTCAAACAATCTTTTCAACTTCTCTCTAAATCTGACATGCCTTTGGTGGGATGCTCTTCTCTCTTCATCTAGCTCCACAATCTGATTAATCCTTGCTTCATATGGATTGACCTCTTGATCCTCAAGTTGTTGAACAAACTGAAATGAAGATAATTACAGATGTAAGGGTAGAGCTTGAGTTCCATACACCAACTCAAATGGGCTCTTACTAGTAGCTCTCTTGGTAGTGATTCTATCAGCCCAAACTACAAATTTTAGTTGTTCACCCCATTTTTCTTGTTCAACTCCAAGGTCCTCCTAATGATCTTTAACAAAGTTCTTATTGCTGGACTCATCTTGTCCATTTCCTTGGGGATTATAGTTTGAAGAATAAGTCAGATTGGTTCCATACTCCTTGCACATTGCCATCAAAGGTTTAGCTCTAAAACACATGGCATTATCAGCCAACAATCTTGACTGGCACACCAAATCTGCATATGATATTATTCAACAAGAAGTCCATAACAACTTGGTGTGTTGCTTTCTTGGTGGGGATTGCCTCTACCCACTTGGTGAAGTAATCTATGGCTACAAGGATCCACTTATGTCCAGCACTAGAAGGGTCTGAAATCTCACCAATGAAGTCCATCCCCCACTATTTGAAAGGAGCTTCAATTGATACAAGCTGCAAAGGAAGGGAGCCTAAAGCTTTCATTCTTCCAGAGAAAACTATGGAAACTTTCACATTTTCTAATCAACATGGTTGCATATTTGAAGAGAGTAGGCCACCAATAACCAGCTCTCAAAACTTTGTGTGTTGTAACCCTTCCAGCAAAGTGTCCTCCACAAACTCCCCCATGGAAATCAGCAATTACTTTGGGAGCTTCATCTTCAGTTACACATTTCAAGAGGACACCTTCAGGGTTCTTCCAAGCCAGCCCAAAGTCAGTGATGATGTATTTTTGAGAAGCCAGCTTGAGGGCTCTTTTCTGATTTTTATTTAAATGATTAGGACAACATAGGTGTTTGAGGTAAAATATTATATCCTTGTACCATTCAGAACTTACCAATTTCCCAAGAACATCTACCCTTTCTTCCTCTACTTCATTCACTTCCATAGTCTACAAGTTGCTCTCAGCCATGAGCTTAGCAAGACCCAAACCTCTTACCAACTTTGTGGTTTGGATGTCCATATCATACTCCTATAGTTTTTCACCCATCTACATATTTTACTTGAGATCTCCATCTCTGATAAGATGTCTTTTACCATGGTGTGGGGAACATAAGCAACAACTTTTGAACTTAAAATATAAGGCCTGAAAACCTTTGTTGCTTTCACCAAGGAAAATGCTTGTTTTTCCATGATTGTATATTTTAACTCAAGCAAAGCTTGTAAAGCCTTGCTAAAGAAGGAAATAGGCCTCTCAGCCCCATCTTCATCCTTTTGGAGAAAAACAGATGCAATAGTATTTTTAGAAGAAAAGGAGAAGATTTGGAAAGGCTTCTTGTAATTCGGAGCTGCCAAGACAGGTGCATGTTTAAGTGCTCTTTGATTCCTTCAAAATCCTGAATAACAGCCTCCTCCCATTTGATAACTTGATCTTTCTTTAACATGCATGTGATAGGAAGAGTCAACTCAAAAAATTGGACACAAACCTTCTAATGAAATTGATTTTCCCAAAGAAAGATTGGATGCCCTTCTTCATTCTTGGAATTGGCACCTTGTTGATTGCTTCTACTCTCTCTGGATCAATCATGACACCAAGCCTTTGAAACAATATGACCAAGCAGCTTGGCCTTTTGCACCCCAAAGTGACACTTCTTTGGATTGAGAGAGATTCCAAATTCTCTACATCTGATCAACATTCTTTCCAAATGCTGCAAGTGATCTTTTTTTCTCCTTGAAAATACAAAGTCACATCATCCTGATAAACTGCAATGAAGTCATTTATATAACCAAGAAAAAGCAACATCCATTGCTCTTTGGAAGGTAGCTCCAACATTCATGAGACCAAAAGGCATTCTCACATAAACATATGTTCCCAAGGAGTGGTAAAGGTAGTTTTAAATCTTTCTGACTCCTTGACAACAACTTGATTGTAGCCAGAGAAACCATCCAAGGTGGACAACAATTCAGATCTAGTCACTAACTACAACATGTTCTCCATGTTTGGAAAAGGATAATTGTCTTTCAATGAAGCTCTATTCAAATTTCTAAAGTCTACACAAAGTCTGATATCTCCATTCTTCTTTCTGACTGGCACAAGGTTTGCAACCCAAGATGAATACCTTGTGGGCTGAATGATCCCTCCCTCCTTCAGTTTCTTCAATTCATCTTGCATTTTCATGGAGAGGAGTGGATTAATTGGCCTTTTCTTCTGTCTGAATGGTTTGGCATTTTTCTCAAGAGGGATCTCATGCTGAAATAAGTCTCTCTATATGCTTTCAGCTCTGAATATGACCAAGCAAGGCAGTCTTGATATTGTTTCAACAATTAGAGGTAGGATTATTTTTCTTCCTTGTTTAAACTACTGCCCAACCAAACTTTTCTTGGTTTTTCCTTTGTTCCCAAGTCATGCTCTTCCACATCCCTTGAGGTAGATATGTTTCTATTGATGATGCAATCAACATTGCTAAAATTTGACTCAAGAGCAACAAGACCTCTAGGAATGGTGTTAGTTTTCAATTGGATAATATATTTTCCAAACAAAGTCTCTCTTCCTTCAGTCACACACACCATTGGTTCCCAATCAATATGCTGATCTACAAACTCACCTTGATTTTGTAAGAACCTTTGCACTTGAGCATCATCATCAAACACTTGCCAATGCTTGATGTTGTCAGGGACAACTGGCCTAGTTAACACTTCAACATTGTACTCACAATAAGGTGAAATGGTGCAATCTCCAAATCTTGACCCCAACACTACCAACTTATCAGCAACAACATTCAAACTTCTGTCATGGTGCACAATATTGAAGGAATCAAACATCTCAATTAGATCCCAAACTGCATGCTTATATTGCTTCATCCGCTGATTTTTTGTAGCATACAATTTTCTTATTTGTTTGACAACTAGCTCTGAATCTCCCTTTGCAATGATGTCCTTGACACCATACTTCCATGAAATTCTTAGACCCAACAACAAGGCTTCATACTCAGCAATGTTGTTAGTACATTCAAAATTAAGCTTGAAGGAAAAAACAAATTCTTCCAAGCTAGGAGAAATCAGAATTACACCAAGCACCATTTCCAAATTTGGAGCAAGCTCCATCAAATAGCAAGGTCCAAGGAGAACATACCTATTCAAGGCACTTTGACTGATCCATTTTGTGTTCTTTTCCATCAGCAAAACCAATAAAATTATCAAGCATCAACATCAGCAAATAATACTTCATAAGAAGCATTGTTTGGGTCCTCAATTAGATGCAACATTTTCTTTTCTCCATAGAGCTTGACAAGGCTGCCCTCAATGGGAATGGTGGCAAAAGACATATCCATTTGGACACTCCCTCCAACACTTGCAGCCCACTTTCTTGACAATAACATACCCCATTTGGTAGGGCAATCAACAATCACAACATCCAATTTTAAATTCCTCCGGGATAAGATGCAAGCTGCACTACCAAACCCTTCACACAACCAACAACCGACACTTCTCTTGAGTCCATGGTAGTACATTTTCCATAGGCTGATTGTCACTTTGATATCCAACTCATTCATGACTTCTAGAGGCATGACATTACATGATGCACCGGAATCAAACATACAATTGTGAAGTAGCCTATCCTTTATGATCAAAGTTGTGAAGAATGGATCAACATTCAATTGGGAATCAACCAAGGATGTCCCCAAATATACCTCAAGTGTCTCTCCAAGATCTTCTACTGCTGGTGGTGTTTCAAGGTCAACAATGATTTGAGGAGGAGTTTCAACAACATTTACATTTCTTCCTGGAGTAGTCTTCTCTCTCTTTCAACCCCAAGTACTCAAATGCTCTCTTCTTATGCTCAAGAATTCTAAGAAACTCAATGATTGGAACACTCACTTTGATTTGGCTCAATACTTGGGCTATGTCATAGGGAACACTCTTTGGAAAAACAACATTGGAAGGGAGACAAGAAGATTCATTTGATGGCAAGGGATTCTTGGCAGCTTGGGCATGAGGAGGACTATAATTTTTCTTGGGACAACAGAGCTTTTGGCAAGTGTTTCTCTCCTAGGAGATTCTTTTGGAATGCTTGTGAGCAAGGGTGTTTTAGGTTTGGCTTGAGGCCCAACTCCTTTAACAACTTTTCTTCTAGTGTTATAATCTTTCTCTTGAGCTACAACAACATTCATCAACAATTTTCTATCTTCCTCCGAAGGAATACCACCATCATACTTCTTAATCATCAAAGCTCTTAAGTATTCAAAGTCATTGTTAGGAATTTCAAAATCTTGCACTACATCAACTTCAAGAGTATGAGGGGGAAGGAAAAACTTGTACCCATTTGATGCAATCCCAAAAAGTTGTAGCTATCCTTGCACTTATCACTTCAAGTAGATGTTGCTCCTCCTTGAGACTTGAAGAACAACCCACCATGCAAATATCATCATCAATACCATCATCATTATTAGCTTCACCTTCTTGCTGGTCCACTTCACATGGAGGATGGGGTAGAAAACACCTATCACACCAATCAATATCAACAACTTCTTCAACAACAACAACCCTAGCAATTAGGGATCAAGGTAACACTCTTCCTTCACGTGCTTGAGGATGTCTATTTGCAGACCCCATGGGTCCTTTTCCTCTATCATCTACCCTTTGATCACCTCTAGGATGATTGGAAAATTTTCATGGTTTTGTGCTCTTGGCTGACCTTGTGAAGTTTTCCCAATTCCTTTCTCATCTCTTGCCAACTTATATGAGATTTCTTTGACAACCCCTGCCAAAGTTTTCACAACCTCCTCTAAATCAGCACCCTTGCTAGCTTGAGGTTTTTCAAGGTTTATCAACTTTACACCATCTCTCTTGAGAGGTTTCCCAATTGCTTTGATATTGTTTTCAATTTGAAGTGCCATGGTGAAAGCTTGTCTTAGATTGGTAGGGTTCTTGTCTCTTAGGTAATAGGCTTCCTTTTATCAAATGCATCTGCATATTTGATTAAACAAGACTCATCACAAGGCCTCAGATTAACAGAAGCCTTCTCAAAGTTTTGTTAAACCTTGTGTTAAAGTCATGGACTGATTCATTGGGGTTCTTCTTGATATTCTCAAACTCAGACAAGAGAAATCTAGGATCAGTCTTGTCACCATATTGCAACCTAAATGCATTCTTCATTTCAGTCCAAGAATCAATAGAATTATCAAGGTAGAGCCTTGTACCAATCCCTAGCATCCTCTTCTAGTGTATGAATGAAAATTTAATATACACATCTTCAAACTCTATCTCAAAATCTTCCATCATGTTAACAAAAAGTTTGAGATGTTGATCACTAGTTATTGCATTGTTACCTTGGAATTTTGGCAATCTATTTCTGACATCTTGTGGGACAACATTTGGGTAACCATCCATTCCTCTAAAGTCTATAGGACCAAAGGTGTTAACAAAAATGGAGGTCTAGGCTGAGCCATATTGTTTGGTGGAGGTGATCTTGGGGTGACACAAGTCTAGAGGAGGAGTGCAAGATCTTTGGGGCTCAAGAATGTGATTCACAAGACTGGTATTCTCTAAGTGCTGATTTTCTTGGAAAGTTTTATTGGATTGAAACACACAGGTGCATATTGAAGAAGGAACTTACCAGGTACAAAGAAGGACCTTCACTAGTTGAAGGCAAACAAGTTTATGAGAGGATTTCTTGAATCAGAATCACTTGAAGAAGAGTGATAATCCTCTACCAAAGGCTGATCTCTCTCACCAATGGATATATTTTCCTGATGTCTGACCTTTAACAACTTTCCAAACTCTTCTCCCTTCCAACTCGAGTTTCTTGAATCTATAAACAACTTCTTAGAAGAGTCTCTAATGAAGAGAGATCTTCTTCCTTCAGTTTTTTGAGAGATTAGCAACACAAAGTAAATGACAGAAAGGTTAAGACACTGGTATTTATCAAGATCAGAACAACATGGAGTCACCACTAAGGATTTTCACCCTAGTTGTGAAAATGCACTAAAATATACTCATCAAATATCTATCAGCACTGAAAATCTTGCCAAACTTTATAGATCGACCTTCTTTTTTGAATTTATCAACCACAAATGCAAATGAAGTGCAACAACTACTGGAAACTGGTAAAATTGTAGGCAAAACTTATATCTTCACTTAATCCTTACAAATCTGATTATAAAATGATGCTTCAACAATGTATTTGCATGCAAAATTTGTAAGGGACTTTACCAGGGTTTGATATGCATTCAAATATCTCAAATATGTATGCACATGGATCAGATTGAACTAAGAGAATATCAAACTTATAACTCTACTCTTCATTCCAATCTTATAAATCTGATCAGAAGATGATACTCAGATTTGTAATTGCACATAAATCACACAAGAAGTATTACCAGGGATCTGAAATACTAAAATAAAATAATGAAAAATGTCCATTTCGAGAAATTTGGTGTTGTTGATGATAAATAGACATGGATCGGAAAATGAATTGGTCAACCCAAATTTATTTCTCCTTTTTCAAAACAAGTCCTTGTTGATGAGCTAAAAGAAATGGCGCCATTTGAAAGTATCAGAAAATATGGCATGAAGCATCATGGAAGACACTTAGAGGTAGATAGATGATTGATATATGTCATTTTGTAAGGGGGATGTGATCTAACTAGCACTCAGATTTGTGGAGAGATGGATAGCACTTTGAAAGGATTTGATCTAACCCTCACTATTTTAGGTTGTGCCTTTTCAACCAAGGTAAGAGAACCTATATTGCAGCCTCTATTTTGTGAAGGAGGTGGAGATATCCTTATACTATGCATATTGTATGGAGATGGCCTTGGGAAAACATGATCAATTTTCCATTATTCAAACTCAACAGAGTTGTCACTACTAAATGATGGAAATGCTTTCAAGACAAGGTTGAGGCTGCTAGAGACATGGTATGATCCTGATTTGCTTTGTGCATTTTTGTAGATGGGTTAGATTCTTTTGTTGACACACAATGCAATGCAGGGGTAGTATGGGTAGGATTAGTTATTCAGATGATTTTTTGGTGGGGTATTGACAAGACAAACTTGGATATATCAAATCTTTGACAACCTCTACAATACTTGAACAACTATCAAGATAAAATGCTTCAAATAATCAAGATGTTCTTTCAACTAGAAGATGCATAAATGGAAGCCCAGGTTGCACTCTTCACACAATATTTGAGAACTCACCACAAAATATTGAAGTAAAGAACTCAATTAAACACAAAAATCCTATTTGATCAAACCATGCCTAAGGTACCCCAAAGGCTTACAAGCAATCCCAATCAACAAATGAAGGTAAAGTGATTTTAAATTGTTTATTTTCAATTTATCGATGAAAGCTCTTCTGACAAACAAAACTGCAAGTGCCACTAAACTATCAATAAGGATGAGATTCCATGTGATTTCTAAAGAGATTTTCAATGCAAGATTGCAACAAGAACAATGAAAACTATTTGTAGGTATTTAAAATGATAACAGACATCATATTGCCAAGAGAAAACACAAATTAACTCAAAATCTTTTAGATTCATCAGTAGGGAGAGTTTCATGAACAATCTCAAGAGCTTGTGTGATGGCTATACACTTGTAACCAACTCACATACATGAAGATCCAACATAGAAGAAATTAACCTGGTTCTTTGGTGGGTTTCTAGAAAATGAGCTTTCTCTCAGAATTTTCTCATGATTTTCAACTTCCCGACCATTTGCATTTCTCAAAAATGCATTATATATCTCTTGCCACATTTGATCCTTCTTTCCCAAGAAAATAATATGCCAAGGGATCAATTTTGTTACAACAATTTCTCATGATTCATTGAAAATGACATTTAACAAATTTGCAACAAAGAGTTGTCAGTGTTTTAAAAAGGTGAATCATTACAAATATTCATCATTATCCTTCCTTGGAGGCACATTTTTTCATCATCAAGGCATGCAGATGCTTTCCTCTCATCATTTCACCTTTTCACCTTTTAAAACTACCTCTCGCAACTTTATAATTTGACATTTCACATGTTTTTGGATGGATTAGGAAAACTTTGTTTCAAAAACACCTCAAATCTACAAATAATCCCTAAAACCATTCCATTGATCCTAGAAGGCAAAAGGACATGAATTCATCAAAAATTTGATGAAAATGATGCAAAATTCACATTCCAAGTTTCCGGAGAAAAAATGGTGGCCAAAAATGAAAATGTATAGCTTGCCTCTTGATCTGCTCTTTCTCCTTCAATCTGGGCCCTCCACGTGTCAAAATATGATTGGGAATGAATTTGGGCTCATTTTTGACTTTTTGACATTTTTGGAAAAATGGAAAAATTTTGAATTTTTTTCTCCGCCCCTCCACCCTTGAATTTTGGTGATGACACGTGGCACATGGTGGGTCCCATTGGGATCGCATGCTTCAATTCTACACATTTTGACCTTTTTGGAAAATTTGGAAATTTTTTTCACTTTTTTCCCCATGGGCCCGCACCTCCTCGATTTCCTTTTCCCGCCACGTGTCTCTATGATGATAAATCACTGGGCTCATTTTTCATAAATTTTGAAGTCTTTTTTCCAAAAGGGAAAAATTTTCTTTTTTTTGCAAAAGGGAAAATTGTTCCTTTTTTTCTCATGATCCCATTTTTCCTTTCACTAAGTCTTTTTCAAAAGGGAGCCCTTTTTCCATCACCCCCCCTCATCTCGCCACCACATGTCTCCCTATGCTCATTATTGGGCCAGTGGCTTAAAATTTTTTTCTTTAACTTTTTTACTAAAAAGGGAAAATTTCCCCTTTCTTCCATGGCCTTCACTTCCCCACTTTTCACCACCATGTGTCCACTTGATTGGTCCATTGCCACCCACTGCCAAAATTTTCACTTAACATTTTCCTTTTCTCAAAAAGGAAAAATTTCTTTTCCACCCCATCCCCTCCTTTTCTCCTGCCATGCCACATGTTTCCCTCTCGCTCCATTGTGACCCACGGGCCCTTCCATTTTCAACTTTTTCCTTTTTCAAAAAAAAAAAATTTTCCTAAGTTCCCCATCGCCCGCCTCCTCCATCCCACCTTTCGCATAAGAACATGACACGTGTCCTCCTCTCAGAGTTCAGTGGGGGGGAAATTTTTTGAATTTTTTTCCAAAGCCAAAAATGTCTAAGTTTTAAAGAAACCCACCGATCCTTGTCCAACCAAGAAGTGAATGCCACGTAGGAGGAGAATTTTGAGCTTAATTTTGATGGTCAAATGACACCCGCATATGACCGTCAAAAAAAACAAAATTTACCAAGAGATGCCCAAATTGATTTTTTCTTCTTGTGGGTGAGGGATTTTTTTGCTCAAAAAAAAGGGGAAGTTGTTTTTATGCAATTTTTGACCATGGGGATAGATTTTGAAGGGAAAATAAGTATGAAAAACAAAAAATCAAGATTCAAAAATTAGGGATCTTGGGAAAATGGAAAAAATGGTGAGGCCCATGGATTTGGAAAAATTTAGGGCAAAAATAAAAAAAAAACTTGAAGTTTTTTCTTCAAAATGGAGGCATGGAAAATGATTTTCAAATGGATTAAGGCATGGGAACTAGAGGAAAAACTTCATTTCACCCATTAAAACTATAGAAAATGTTTCAAGAAATGCAGAGTGAAAGGAAAATTAGGGAAAATAATAGAGGATCAAAATGGACACCAACATCGGCTCCTACTGGGGATGGGCACTCCCAGTGAGTGCCACAAGAACAATAAGTAGACCAAGTGCCAAAATAATCCATTGGGAAAAGGATTCATGAGCCAAAATCACCAAAAACTAGCTGAGAACCGACAAAAATGGCTGCCACACAGCAAGGCAAACCACAAACCGACAAAACACCAAAAATAGAGTGAAAAACCAAACACTATACACTATACAAGTGGTGCATACCTCAAATTTGGGGATTAATCCAAGAAATGCTTTAGATGCCTACCATTAACAGGTAGTTCAAGCAATTCCCCATCTAAATCTTTGAGAAAAAAGGTATTCTCACCAATTCTGATATCAATGGAGTAAGGGCCCATCCATAATGCATCAAATTTTCCATGTTTGCCCTTATCTTCATTTCTGCTATCCCACAACAAAACCAGATCTCCAATATTGAAGGCCCTAGGAGTGACCTTCTTGTCAAACAATCTTTTCAACTTCTCTCTAAATCTGATATGCCTCTGGTGGGATGCTCTTCTCTCTTCATCTAGCTCCATAATCTGATTAATCCTTGCTTCATATGGACTGACCTCTTGATCCTCAAGTTGTTGAACAAACTGAAATGAAGATAATTGCAGATGTAAGGGCAGCAGAGCTTGAGTTCCATACACCAACTCAAATGGGCTCTTACCAGTAGCTCTCTTGGCAGTGATTCTATCAGCCCAAACTACAAATTTCAGTTGTTCACCCCATTTTCTCTTGTTCAACTCCAAGGTCCTCCTAATGATCTTTAACAAATTCTTATTGCTGGACTCAACTTGTCCATTTCCTTGGGGATTATAGTTTGAAGAATAAGTCAGATTGGTTCCATACTCCTTGCACATTGCCATCAAAGGTTTAGCTCTGAAACACATGGCATTATCAGCCACAATCTTGATTGGCACACCAAATCTGCATATGATATTATTCAACAAGAAGTCCATAACAACTTGGTGTGTTGCTTTCTTGGTGGGGATTACCTCTACCCACTTGGTGAAGTAATATGTGGCTACAAGGATCCACTTATGTCCAGCACTAGAAGGGTCTGAAATCTCACCAATGAAGTCCATCCCCACTATTTGAAAGGAGCTTCAATTGATATAGGCTGCAAAGGAAGGGAGCCTGAAGCTTTCATTCTTCCAAGAGAAACTGACAAGCTTTCACATTTTCTAATCAACATGGTTGCATCTTTGAAGAGAGTAGGCCACCAATAACCAGCTCTCAAAACTTTGTGTGTTGTAACCCTTCCAGCAAAGTGTCCTCCACAAACTCCCCCATGGAAATCAGCAATTACTTTGGGAGCTTCATCTTTAATTACACATTTCAAGAGGACACCTTCAGGGTTCTTCCAAGCCAGCCCAAAGTCAGTGATGATGTATTTTTGAGAAGCCAACTTGAGGGCTCTTTTCTTATTTTTATTTAAATGATCAGGACAACATAGGTGTCTGAGGTAAAATATTATATCCTTGTACCACTCAGAACTTACCAATTTCCCAAGAACATCTACCCTTTCTTCCTCTACTTCATTCACTTCCATACACCTGCAAGTTGCTTCTCTCACCATGAGCTTAGCAAGACCCAAACCTCTTACCAACTTTGTGGTTTGGATGTCCATATCATACTCCTGCAGTTTTTCACCCATCTACATCTTTTACTTGAGATCTCCATCTCTGATAAGATGTCTTTTACCATGGTGTGGGGAACATAAGCAACAACTTTTGAACTTAAAATATAAGGCCTGAAAACCTTTGTTGCTTTCACCAAGGCAAATGCTTGTTTTTCCATGATTGTATATTTTAACTCAGCAGCTTGTAAAGCCTTGCTAAAGAAGGCAATAGGCCTCTCAGCCCCATCTTCATCCTTTTGGAGAAAAATAGATGCAATAGTATTTTCAAAAGCAAAGGAGAAGATTTGGAAAGGCTTCTTGTAATTAGAGCTGCCAAGACAGGTGCATGTTTAAGTGCCTCTTGATTCCTTCAAAAGCTGAATAGTAGCCTCCTCCCATTTGATAACTTGATCTTTCTTTAACATGCATGTGATAGGAAGAGTCAACTCAACAAAATTGGACACAAACCTTCTAATGAAATTGATTTTCCCAAAGAAAGATTGGATGCCCTTCTTTGTTCTTGGGATTGGCACCTTGTTGATTGCTTCTATTCTCTCTCTGGATCAATCATGACACCAACCTTTGAAACAATATGACCAAGAAGCTTGGCCTTTGCACCCCAAAGTGACACTTCTTTGGATTGAGAGAGATTCCAAATTCTCTACATCTGATCAACATTCTTTCCAAATGCTGCAAGTGATCTTTTTCTCTCCTTGAAAAATAGTCACATCATCCTGATAAACTACAATGAAGTCATTTATATAACCAGCAAAAAGCAACATCCATTGCTCTTTGAAAGGTAGCTCCAACATTCATGAGACCAAAAGGCATTCTCACATAAACATATGTTCCCAAGGAGTGGTAAAGGTAGTTTTAAAATCTTTCGACTCCTTGACAACAACCCGATTATAGCAGAGAAACCATCCAAGGTGGACAACAATTCAGATCCAGTCACTAACTGCAAGCATGTTCTCCATGTTTGGAAAAGGATAATTGTCTTTCAATGAAGCTCTATTCAAATTTCTAAAGTCTACACAAAGTTTGATATCTCCATTCTTCTTTCTGACTAGCACAAGGTTTGCAACCCAAGATGAATACCTGTGGGCTGAATGATCCCTCCCTCCTTCATTTTCTTCAATTCATCTTGCATTTTCATGGAGAGGAGTGGATTAATTGGCCTTTTCTTTGTCTGAATGGTTTGGAATTTTTCTCAAGAGGGATCTCATGCTGAAACAAGTCCTCTCTATATGCTTTCAGCTCTGAATATGACCAGCAAGGCAAGTCTTGATATTGTTTCAACAATTGAAGATAGGACTATTTTTCTTCCTTGTTTAAACTACTACCCAACCAAACTTTTTTCTTTTTTCCTTTGTTCCCAAGTCATGCTCTTCCACATCCCTTGAGGTAGATATGTTTCTATTGATGATGCAATCAACATTGCTAAAATTTGACTCAAGAGCAACAAGACCTCTAGGAATGGTGTTAGTTTTCAATTGGATAATATCTTTCCAAACAAAGTCTCTCTTCCTTCAGTCACACACACCATTGGTTCCCAATCAATATGCTGATCTACAAACTCACCTTGATTTTGTAAGAACCTTTGCACTTGAGCATCATCATCAAACACTTGCCAATGCTTGATGTTGTCAGGACAACTGGCCTAGTTAACACTTCAACATTGTACTCACAATAAGGTGAAATGGTGCAATCTCCAAATCTTGACCCCAACACTACCAACTTTTCAGCAACAACATTCAAACTTCTATCATGGTGCACAATATTGAAGGAATCAAACATCTCAATTAGATCCCAAACTGCATGCTTATACTGCTTCATCCGCTGATTTTTGTAGCATATAATTTTCTTATTTGTTTGACAACTAGCTCGAATCTCCCTTTGCAATGATGTCCTTGACACCATACTTCCATGCAATTCTCAGACCCAACAACAAGGCTTCATACTCAACAATGTTGTTAGTACATTCAAAATTAAGCTTGAAGGAAAAAACAAATTCTTCCAAGCTAGGAGAAATCAGAATTACACCAACACCATTTCCAAATTTGGAGCAAGCTCCATCAAATAGCAAGGTCCAAGGAGAACATACCTATTCAAGGCACTTTGACTGATCCATTTTGTGTTCTTTTCCATCAGCAAAACCAATAAAATTATCAAGCATCAACATCAACAAATAATACTTCATAAGAAGCATTGTTTGGGTCCTCAATTAGATGCAACATTTTCTTTTCTCCATAGAGCTTGACAAGGCTGCCCTCAATGGGAATGGTGGAAAAAGACATATCCATTTGGACACTCCCTCCAACACTTGCAGCCCACTTTCTTGACAATAACATACCCCATTTGGCAGGGCAATCAACAATCACAACATCCAATTTTAAATTCCTCCCGGGATAAGATGCAAGCTGCACTACCAAACCCTTCACACAACCAACAACCGACACTTCTCTTGAGTCCATGGTAGTACATTTTCCATAGGTTGTTGTCACTTTGATATCCAACTCATTCATGACTTCTAGAGGCATGACATTACATGATGCACCGGAATCAAACATACAATTGTGAAGTAGCCTATCCTTTATGATCAAAGTTGTGAAGAATGGATCAACATTCAATTGGGAATCAACCAAGGATGTCCCCAAATATACCTCAGGTGTCTCTCCAAGATCTTCTACTACTGGTGGTGTTTCAAGGTCAACAATGATTTGAGGAGGAGTTTCAACAACATTTACATTTCTGCCTGGAGTAGTCTTCTTCTTTCAACCCCAAGTACTCAAATGCTCTCTTCTTATGCTCAAGAATCCTAAGAAACTCAATGATTGGAACACTCACTTTGATTTGGCTCAATACTTGGGCTATGTCATAGGGAACACTCTTTGGAAAAAACATTGGAAGGGAGACAAGAAGATTCATTTGATGGCAAGGGATTCTTGGCAGCTTGGGCATGAGGAGGACTATAATTTTTTTTGGGACAACAAGAGCTTTTGGCAAGTGTTTCTCTCCTAGGAGATTCTTTTGGAATGCTTGTGAGCAAGGGTGTTTTAGGTTTGGCTTGAGGCCCAACTCCTTTAACAACTTTTCTTCTAGTGTTATAATCTTTCTCTTGAGCTACAACAACATTCATCAACAATTGTCTATCTTCCTCCGAAGGAATACCACCATCATACTTCTTAATCATCAAAGCTCTTAAGTATTCAAAGTCATTGTTAGGAATTTCAAAATCTTGCACTACATCAACTTCAAGAGTATGAGGGGGAAGAAAACTTGTACCCATTTGATGCAATCCCAAAAAGTTGCAGCTGTCCTAGCACTTATCACTTCAGTAGATGTTGCTCCTCCTTGTGAGCTTGAAGAACAACCCACCATGCAAATATCATCATCAGTACCATCATCATTATTAGCTTCACCTTCTTGCTGGTCCACTTCACATGGAGGATGGGGTAGAAAACACCTATCACACCAATCAATATCAACAACTTCTTCAACAACAACAACCCTAAAGTTAGGGATCAGTAACACTCTTCCTTCACGTGCTTGAGGATGTCTATTTGCAGACCCCATGGGTCCTTTTCCTCTATCATCTGCCCTTTGATCACCTCTAGGATGATTGGAAAATATGTCATGGTTTTGTGCTCTTGGCTGACCTTGTGAAGTTTTCCCAATTCCCTTCTCATCTCTTGCCAACTTATATGAGATTTCTTTGAGCCCCTGCCAAATTTTTCACAACCTCCTCTAAATCAACACCCTTGCTAGCTTGAGGTTTTTTAGGGTTTATCAACTTTACACCATCTCTCTTGAGAGGTTTCCAATTGCTTTGATATTGTTTTCAATTTGAAGTGCCATGGTGAAAAGCTTGTCTTAGATTGGTAGGGTTCTTGTCTCTTAGGTAATAGGCTGCATTCTTTTTATCAAATGCATCTACATATTTGATTAAACAAGACTCATCACAAGGCCTCAGATTAACAGAAGCCTTCTCAAAGTTTTGTTAAACCTTGTGTTAAAGTCATGGACTGATTCATTGGGGTTCTTCTTGATATTCTCAAACTCAGACAAGAGAAATCTAGGATCAGTCTTGTCACCATATTGCAACCTAAATGCATTCTTCATTTCAGTCCATGAATCAATAGAATTATCAGAAGAGCCTTGTACCAATCCCTAGCATCCTCTTCTAGTGTATGAATGAACAATTTAATATACACATCTTCAAACTCTATCTCAAAATCTTCCATCATGTTAACAAAATTTTGAGATGTTGATCACTAGTTATTGCATTGTTACCTTGGAATTTTGGCAATCTATTTCTGACATCTTGTGGGACAACATTTGGGTAACCATCCATTCCTCTAAAGTCTATAGGACCAAAGGTGTTAACAACAAATGGAGGTCTAGGCTGAGCCATATTGTTTGGTGGAGGTGATCTTGGGGTGAAACAAGCTGATGAGGAGTGCAAGATCTTTGGGGCTCAAGAATGTGATTCACAAGACTGGTATTCTCTAAATGCTGATTTTCTTGGAAAGTTTTATTTGAATTAAAACACATAGGTGCAGATTGAAGAAGGAACTTACCGGATACAATAGAAGGACCTTCACTAGTTGAGGTAAACAAGTTTATGAGAGGATTTCTTGAATCAGAATCACTTGAAGAAGAGTGATAATCCTCTACCAAAGGCTGATCTCTCTCACCAATGGATATATCTTTCTTGATGTCTGACCTTTAACAACTTTCCAAACTCTTCTCCCTTCCAACTCTGAGTTTCTTGAATCTGTAAACAACTTCTTAGCAGAGTCTCTAATGAAGAGAGATCTTCTTCCTTCCAGTTTTGTAGAGATTAGCAACACAAAAAGTAAATGACAGAAAGGTTAAGACACTGGTATTTATCAAGATCAAACAACATGGAGTCGCCACTAAGGAATTTCACCCTAGTTGTGAAAATGCACTAAAATACTCTATCAAATATCTATCAGCACTGAAAATCTTGCCAAACTTTATAGATCAGACCTTTCTTTCTTTGAATTTATCAATCACAAATGCAAATGAAGTGCAACAACTGCTGGAAACTGATAAAATTTGTAGAAGAACTTATATCTTCACTTAATCCTTACAAATCTGATTATAAAATGATGCTTCAACAATGTATTTGCATGCAAAATTTGCAAGGGACTTTACCAGGGTTTGATATGCATTCAAATATCTCAAATATGTATGCACATGGATCAGATTGAACTAAGAGAATATCAAACTCAGAACTCTACTCTTCATTCCAATCTTATAAATCTGATCAAAAGATGATACTCAGATTTGTAATTGCACATAAATCACACAAGAAGTATTACCAGGGATCTAAAATACTGAATAATGTCCCGAAATGTCCCGGAAATAATAATAATGTTGTTGAATAAATCCCCTGGAAAATGAATCAGCAAATCATCTCAAAGAATGCAAATTATTTGGTACCCAAATTTGTTCTGTTTTTCTCCTTTTCGAGTAGCATCATAAATATGGCATGAAGCTTGAAGGTAGATAGATCTTGATATATGTCATTTTTTAGCCGGGGATGTGATCTAACTGACACTTAGATTTGTGGAGAGATGGATAGCACTTTGAAAGGATTTTGATCTAATCCTCACTATTTTAGGTTGTGCCTTTCAACCAAGGTAAGAGAACCTATATTGCAGCCTCTATTTTGTGAAGGAGGTGGAGATATCCTTATACTATGCATATTGTATGGAGATGGCCTTGGGAAAACATGATCAATTTTCCATTATTCAAACTCAACAGAGTTGTCACTACTAAATGATGGAAATGCTTTCAAGACAAGGCTGAGGCTGCTAGAGACATGGTATGATCCTGATTTGCTTTGTGCATTTTTGTAGATGGGTTAGATTCTTTTGTTGACACACAATGCAATGCAGGGGTAGTATGGGTAGGATTAGTTATTTGAATGAATTTTTTGGTGGGGTATTGACAAGAAAACTTGGATATATCAAATCTTTGACAACCTCTACAATACTTGAACAACTATAGATAAAATGCTTCAAATAATCAAGATGTTCTTTCAACCAGAAGATGCATAAATGGAAGCCCAAGTTGCACTCTTCACACAATATTTGAGAACTCACCACAAAATCTTGAAGTAAAGAACTCAATTAAACACAAAAATCCTTGATCAAACCATGCCTAAGGTACCCCAAAGGCTTACAAGCAATCCCAATCAACAAATGAAGGTGGAGTGATTTTAAACTGTTTATTTTCAATGCCAGATGAAAGCTCTTCTGACAAACAAAACTGCAAGTGCCACTAAACTATCAATAAGGATGAGATTCTATGTGATTTCTAAAGACTTTCAATGCAAGATTGCAACAAGAACAATGAAAACTATTTGCAGGTATTTAAAATGATAACAAACATCATATTGCCCAGAAAAACACAAATTAACTCAAAAGCTTGTTAGATTCATCAATAGGGGAGAGTTTCATGAACAATCTCAGAGTTGTGTGATGGCTATACACTTGTAACCAACTCACATACATGAAGATCCAACATAGAAGAAATTAACTGGTTCTTTGGTGGGTTTTCTCAAAAAATGAGCTTTCTCAAAATTTTCTCATGATTTTCAACTTTTGACCGACCATTTACATTTCTCAAAAATGCATTATATATCTCTTGCCACATTGGAGCCTTCTTTCCCAAGAAAATAATATGCCAAGGGATCAAGTTTGTTACAACAATTTCTCATGATTCACTGAAAATGACATTTAACAAATTTGCAATGAGAGTTGCCAGGTGTTTCAAAAAAAGACTGAATCATTACAAATATTTGGATCATTATCCTTCCTGGAGGCATGTTTTTCATCATCAAGGCATGTAGATGCCTTTCCTCTCATCATTTCACCTTTTCACCTTTTAAAACTACCTCTGTAACTTTCAAATTTGACATTTCACGTGTTTGGATGGATTAGGGAAAAACTTTGTTTCAAAAACACCTCAAATCTGCAAATTAATCCCTAAAACCACTTGCATTGATCTTTGCAGGCACAAAGGACATGAATTCATCAAAAATTTGATGAAAAATGATGCAAAATTCACATCTCCAAGCTTCTTGGAGCAAAAATGGTGGCCAAAAATGAAAATGTACAGTTACCCTTGATCTGCTCTTTCTCCTTCAATCTGGGCCCTCCACGTGTCAAAATATGATTGGGAATGAATTCGGGCTCACTTTTTGACTTTTTAACATTTTTGAAAAATGGAAAAATTTGAATTTTTTTCTCCACCCCTCGCCCTTGAATTTTGGTGATGACACGTGGCACATGGTGGGTCCCATTGGGATCATGCTTCAATTCTACACATTTTGACCTTTTTAATTTTGGAAAATTTTCACTTTTGGCCCCCGCAGCATGCCCGCACCTGATTTTGACCAAAATTGATGCCCACGTCCTCCGATGATTCCAGCTGTGGGGCTCAAATCTTCAAATTTTAATTTTCTTTTTTTTAGAAAAAAAGGAAAATTTCCCTTTTCCCCCATCGGCATCCGGTCCTACCCTTGACACGTGTTTTGTGGATTCACGTGTCCACTGCTTGAATTTTCCCTTAGGTTTCTTTTTACCAAAAGGAAAAAAATTTTTTTGCAAAATAAAGTCTAAAAACTCTAAGGAATCGTTTGCCCACCACCCTTCCATTTTCCCTAATCTTTTTCTGGCCCAAAAAGGAAAAAAATCAAAACATGACCATGTAGGCAAAATTGGAACATGGTCCCCCGAGAGCGAAAATTTTGAATTTTTTCAAAGCCAAAAAAAATGATAAGTTATAAAGAAACCCCACGATCCTTGTCCAATTATATGCACGCCACATAGGAGAGGAGAATTTTGAGCTTAATTTTGATGGGCAAATGACACCCGCATCCGACTATCAAAAACAAAAATGACAGAGTTTTTCCAAGAGATGCCCGAATTCAATTTTTTCTTCGTGGGTGAGGGATTTTTTGCTCAAAAAACAAGGGGAAATTGATTTTATGCAAGTTTTGACCATGGGGATAGATATTTGAGGGAAAATACACATGAAACGAACAATTTTCAATTTTTCCATCAAGATAAAAAATGAAAAAACGACCAAGGCCCATGGATTTGGAAAAATTAGGGCACAAAATATGGAAAACTTGGGTGTTTCTTCACAAATGAGGCATGGAAAATGATTTTCAAATGGACTAAGGCATGGGAACAGAGGCAACTTCATTTCACCCATTAAAACTATAGAAAACATTTCAAGAGATGCAGAGTGAAAGGAAAATTAGGGCAAAATAATAGAGGATCAAAATGGACACCAACAGTAATCTAACAACCATACCTAGTCCAAATGAACACTTGAAACATAGTCACCAACCTGTATCTTCACCCTGAAGTTCATATGAGTGGCCAAAAACCATCCAAAAATGATTTCCATCATGTCAACGTACTTCTAAAGAAACCAAGAAGCTCCAACCTCCATGCACCATCACCTAGGCTAGCTAGGTCACCTAAATAGGCTTGCAAGAACAAGCAATCCTCACTGAAACACCATGTATCATCATGAACACCTCTGAACCATCATGTCATCATCATCCTCAGCATGTTATGACCCTACTCCATCATCCAATTTTTCATTAATGAGGTTTTTCATTAATGAAAACCCCGTGTAACAACATGCCAAAACTTAGATGTTGTAGTGAATTGACATCCGGTATTCTAGTAATATGGATGTATTACCATATGGAAACTTAGATTTCACAATGTATCTTATTACATCGGTAATTCATTAGGAATAATTTCTAGGACCCATCGGTATCTTTGATTCCTCTTTTCTCCCCTATTTTATGCTTAAGGGAGGGTGTTGGAGTGAGCATGTTTCACTCACTTAGAGGTTAATATAATTATATGAAGTTTATTTTAGTTTGTTAATATGGTGGGAATGTTGCTAACTATATTATATGGTAGTTATCTCTTCAAATAGCATATTTGATATGCACATAAATAAAGAAATATGTTTACTCCTATTTACTTGGTTGCTCAACTCCATTATCGAATTAAAATTATTGGAGCCTATTTGAGAACCACTCCTATTTGTATGATGAGCTACATCATACGGATCATGTGAATATTATTTTCAGGAATTCATATTGTCTATGAAATGTATTTTCATTTTGTGTAATGGATTGACGTTGTGGTGATGGATTGCAGGAGAGATCTTGAATGTTGGAAGAGTTTTTAGACTATGATAATTTCTCACCATTTGTCTTCATTGTTACTCTTTTTCATTTTTCAGAGTTTTGTTTTAGGTTAGAATCACATGCCACTAGATGTAAATTTCAAATTGAAAGGATCATATATATATATATATATATATATATATATATATATATATATAATTTTGTAAAAAACATTTATCATCCAACACATCAAGGAATTGTTAGTGCACATCTCATGAGCACATCATAAGGGGGAAATGACTCATTTTCAAGTATTGTACATATATATATCAGAGTTTTAATTTGTACATAGTTATCCCTCTATCCATATTTAGGTAAAAGGGAGAATATTAAGGAAAGGAAATAGTTTACATACACACATGCACCACACACTAGAAGAACTACATGGATTTTGAAATATAGCATAACACTTGATCGTATTCAATTGGGGTTGGAAAACAAGGTCATTCCAAATCAAGTACGTAACCTTTTTTTTATATCTAATGTTTTCTTGAGTAATTTGTAGGAATTTAGGTTTCTCTATTACAAGTGAATATGTGAGAGTTAAAATAAATATAAATGTACAAATAAGTAGAGAAAGAAAGGGTGAAGCA
Source organism: Taxus wallichiana var. yunnanensis (assembly GCA_018340775.1). Classification (NCBI taxonomy): domain Eukaryota; kingdom Viridiplantae; phylum Streptophyta; class Pinopsida; order Cupressales; family Taxaceae; genus Taxus; species Taxus wallichiana. Next base: position 520,240,368 of record CM031239.1, read on the forward strand.
ATAAATAAAATAACATTAGCACAATAGTTCTTGGTATGAAAATTTCTATTTCATATGGAACTATTGGATGGTTCAGAACTAAATTGGACCTTTCGGTTATGAAGCACAAAGGCCATAATGACACTATGAGTACCTTCCTAAATATACACACTACCTAAATCCACTCATGCCACATCCAAAACATCTTTTCAACCAGCTAAGTGAGCTCTCTAATCCTTGTTATATTATTGGTTTATGGAATAATTGTTCTTAAAAACCCTTATTTTCAATTATGTAAATTGAATATATATGATCTAAATGCTTATTTATTTCTGTAACAACATAATATCCTAAATTAATACATACATCAAATTATTAGTTTTAGGATGTAATAATTTAGTGAACATGATTTTTATCAAACCCTTTACCTATTTTGACATAGGTTTCCTACCCTAGATAGGAATTTTGAACTCAAACCCTAGTTACCTTTAGGTTTTCCATTTATCATTTATTCGCATGATTTTTCCTAGATTTACAATTATCTTGATTGTACATTCATGGATCTATCTAGATATATTTTTCTCAAGATGATAGGGAATAACATCCCTTTAACCAAGTCCATACTCCTTATAATCTCCATAGTAGGGATCTATCTACAACCCATCTAGGTGCCTTGTACGATTATTCTTTACAAGTTAAAACTTTTCCTATTACAACCCAATGGAAAACTGATTTAATGAAACACATGATCTCCCTTCATATAGGTATAATTATCATATCCATTTCAAAACCTCTTTAGTATTCCTAATTCAATTCCAAAGTATTAGTTATAGGTTCCTAAAACCTTTCCTCTCATGGAATCTTGATTTATTTTTCGAAAAGTTATAAGGCCTAGTATTTCTATTACCCAAAATCCATGATTTGGAGACATTTCTTCGAATGTGCATATGATTATCTTGATATTTGGGATCATATCCGAAACATATTTAACTAAGGCCATCATTTTTATGAATGACCATGATTTTAATAATAATTCTAATAATACTATGAATGAGAATGTTTCTAATGATGATTCTTATGATAACATGAATGAAGGAAAAATGTTGATTCAAAATTATTAGTGAATTAGAAGATGATAATATTCATAGGGATGGTTTACCTTCTACTAATTATATGCCAAATTATTTCTCTTCTTCTTTTTTGATATGACTAATGAAGAAAGTGATTTATATTTTGCTTCCTTTGATGATGAAATTAATAGATTGAATTATACTATTCATTCAATAAAAGTAATTCTTGATTGTGTTGTTCCTTTCTCTTACATTGAAATGAAAAATAAAACTATTACTAAAATTGAAAACATTACAAGTGAATGATCTCTTCCCTCTTCTACTATAAACACCGATACAATTGTAAGTATTTTTCTTCTATTCCTATTTGAAGTAATAATAATGTATCCACATGTATTCCTCCTCTTTCTAGTGAATGTGAAAATGATGTATCTGTTTGTGTCTCTTCACCTCCTCGACATGATAATGTGGAAAATTATAGTATTAAATCTATCTCTCCTAAAGCACTTAAACAAGTTACAATAGATCCTCAGTAATCCTACTTTTACAGAAAATGATGTCATTTCTTTGACTATTTCTATTTAAAATAATTTTCATGTTCCTATTAGTGATATATCTTAATATTCTCAATGTGATGCTAATCCTATAATTACTAACGTTACACCCTTTCCTACCACTAGTGCTCCTAGTCATGACATTGTACTAGCTCCTAATCCTCTTTACTTTAGGAAGAATAGTGTTCCTATAGCCACTATTAATAGAAAAATACAACTCCTCAAAAACCTCTTATTACCCATGATATACCTCCTTAATAGGTCATGTCATTGATGCATGATATATGTGATTTACAACAAAAAGTACATACCTCGGTCTTAAAAATTCCTATAATGTTTGGATTGATTCCAATGCTACATATAGATAACCAATTGTATGAAATATCCTTAATTTTAATTTCCCTCAAGATTTCATCATGCATAACTTGGCATTACTTCTTTTCTAATGATAGATTATTACTATAAGATTTTTCTAGGAGCCTTATTGTTGTACATTAAAATTGGTCTCATCATCTCCCAAGCAGATCTACGCTTACATTTTTATAGCTTAAAGGGGAATTCCTTATTTATTTAATTGGTAATAAAGTCCTTAGAGTCACCTATTAGTGGTCAAAGAAAATTTGAGCATGTATATGATTATATCTTGCATGTTTTTGTTTTTGTAAAGCAATTAGTTTATCATACAAATGATTTACAAGTTTTATATATATATATATATGGTTTCCACTTAGAGAAGTATCTTGTTGGGCGTTAGGTCTAGCATTGATATGATAGAAATTATACCTTGATGTTAAACATTAACATTGAAAAAAATTACAAAATCAATCAATCATAGTACTAGTATCAAGTTCGTGTAGTAGGGATAGGATCAATAATTAGTAAAATACACAAACACATAAGGAGGAGCAAGTTCTTTCGTAAAGTAATAAAATGCAAAAAAATATCATGGATTGAATCACATGTATCATGTTTAAATTTCCTCTTAAGTGAATAAATGAGACCATGAATATATATATATATATATTTAAACATGATACATGTGATTCAATCCATGATATTTTTTTGCATTTTATTACTTTACGAAAGAACTTGCTCCTCATGTGTTTGTGTATTTTACTAATTATTGATCCTATCCCTACTACGTAACTTGATACTAGTACTATGATTGATTGATTTTGTAATTTTTTCAATGTTAATGTTTAACATCAAGGTATAATTTCCATCATATCAATGCTAGACCTAACGCCCCTACAAGACCTCTTACTTCTCCTAAGTGGAAACCACTTCATTTTGATAAATTTAGTGATCATTCACGTGATACTTATTTCAACCTACTTAATAATTATCTAATTATTAACATATAATTATCATCCTCCTCATCAACTTGAGTGTGAAACAAGTGACTAATTTACTGACTATCAAAACATCAATGGATACCATGATAATGATTATTTATATAAGAATATAAAATTACTTGAAGAAAAGGGAAATTTTTGTTTGATAGATGATATTATAATACATCTCACTCTTATTCTATGAGGCATCCCTTTGTGGAGGTTATGATCATCTCGTGAGGGTCCTATTTGGGATGCAATGGTTTCTTAGAATCCAACAAGTGATGTTTTTAGGAGAGGGGCTTCCCCTAGTTATCCATATAAAATTCTTAAGTATAAATAGGTTGTTATTTTTCAAAAATTCTTATGTACAATTAGGTAATAATAAAAATCATTTAATAACAATGCATCCTTATATCCCAAAGTGATCATGCATCCTTTGTTTGGTTAAATCACACATTGAATCACACATACTTGATATATCATACTAGTCTATTGCTCATCATATATAATTATCAATTAAAAACAATGACATAAGACATAATGTGAAAATAAAAATATATATCTCTATACTCTCAAAAACATAATTCCAAATAAAAATAAAGTACAATAATGGTCATTCCATTTAGAATAGTATATACATAATTCCTCCTACTCATCATCATCAATACTAGATATATGTATAAGGCCATGGGAGATCAAATCCTCTCCAATATATTGTTATCCTTTTCGAGTATGATTTTGACTTATAACATCGTACCTACTCCCATAAAAATCCTAACTCTACTAATACCTTTGTGTTTTATTCTTACACACTCATCATTCTACCTAATATCTCCTATTCCAACTATGTCCTAAGAGAGGGCACCAATATCCTGGCTATATTGATTTGGATCTCATCATGCTTTCTTTCCAAAATTGTTCATGTCATTTTTATTACTAAAACATGATCAAATGACAGTGTAATCACCTACAATATCATCAAATCTCTATTGTATCCTTCTTATCACCACATCTACCAAGGATTTCTACATCAATATGTAGATTGAGGCATCTTTGATAGTCATACAAAATGTGTCACCTAGAATCATAAGCCAATAACCCATTATTAGATATTAACTATCAATAGTTATAATCAAAATTATCCATTTTCAATCAAAATCTCTAAACCACACTTTACTTATGTTGACATATTGTAGCCATTATGACATCATCTATAGGTGTATCTACTGAGCCATGTATTCTCCTATAGGTGGAGGTGGAACTCCTTGATCTATCTCACCTCTTGATGTTCCTCCTCCATCACTACCTACAACCTATGATGGCCACTACCATGAATGGAAATAATAACACCCAATGGGTATCTATCCACCAATGTTTATATCCTATTGTATACCTAACATCATCCTTTTCTCCCATCACTATTTTTGGGTATACCTTATCTACAGTGGTAATAGGAGATGGACTAATGTCAATCCTACTTTATCCCCTCTCTCGTGATTATGTGGAGGTATCTCCTATGTAGGTATAGTACTATGGGAATGTCTCAAGAACCACAAAATGTTAAGTCACACACATGTATTGGAAGAATTCCCTTTTCTTAAGGAAATTATCGTCTAACAACATAATCCTAATATTCTATATATCCACAACATACTTACCTCACCCTAATTAGGTATATCTTCAAGTATTAGGTATGATGACAAGTTAAGTATATCTTCAAGTGGGACCACACCGCAGATGGCATGTTTACATGAATTATGAAGTATGGTAGTCATTTTTAGGCATGTGTAATATTTTTGAGGATGCATAACAAGTTTGGAAGGAATATCGTGTCAATATTCGGGCATATGATGCATGTTCAAGGTCATTTTGAAATAAGACTATGAAGACAAGGCTAGTAGGCATAGGAAACCTTGGTGCTTAGAGAGTTACAGTATAAACAAGCCTAAATGGGCATTGGATATCTTCAAGGAGATTTTCCATGTGGTATATGCAAATTTTTAGGTCACAAGTCAAAGAATGAAGCAAGAAAAGTTGTTTTTAGCCATATCGAGTTCTTAGAAGAGCATTTTCCGGTTTGAAGGCCATATTCTTATGCTCACCCACACGTGTGTGTTTTTAATGGGAGTATTATATCTTGGGGATTTGTGGAATGGAACCAAGAAGGCATAGTGAGAATAATGAGGTTAAATGGATGTCATTTTTTTATGAACTATCGTTAACACGCTAAACATGTTTGAAACCCTTGTAAAACCTTAGAGCTAGAGTGATATGATTGAATTTATTAGTATGGCCACGAAATGGATTTATCAATATGATATGATTAATCAATGATGTAGAGGAATCTCCAGTGGCTCTTTTTGGTGGCGTTTCATGTTCCAATTGTCTTGACAAGTTGAAGAAAACCACTAATTTTGGGGAAATTTACGGGACGGACTTGAGGTGAAGGTTTCATGAAGTGAAAAAAATTATCATAGATATCCTAGGATATGTTCTATATGTTTTTGAAAAATTTTAGACAATTTTAGTGAAGAAAATTGAAGAAACATGTCTCACAATGTGTCCTCTTGCTTTTGGCCTAGTAAGGTCAAAACCAATCATGATGGTTTGAAGTAAGTTTTGTTAGGAAATAATTATTTAACGGTGCTCCATTGTAATATTTTATATATTTTTGATGGTTGTTATAACCACACACGTAAATAGTTGTGGACGTATATTGGTTGGTTGTGAAACACCCGTAGAATAGGTGTGAGAGATTCTAGGGTGGGTAAGTAGTTGAGAGTTTGTAGGAAGCTTGACCTTAAGAATAGGATGTCCTAATCCTATATATGTGTAAACAATCTTGAATGAATAATAATGAAATATTATTATTGTGTATTCAGTATGTAATCTGGTGTTGTGCTTTCATCTGGTATCAGAGCCAATTGCTAATATGGTTTGTTAATTGATTGGAAGGGGTGGTCTTGATTGTTTGGTGCCCTATATTTTGAGAGATCGTGATAATAGCTGAGAAAATAAACAAGGCATGGGTGTATGCAAGAAAGGAATAGTGAGAGGCGTGCCTATTCATGCAACCTTGCCACAAGAGTTTGGCAATCCTGTATGGATACATTTTGTGCAAATACGATTCATATTTAATTCTGCCTGAATGTCTACTGCATAGATCAGATTTGGACTTGTGTGCATGGATATTTGTGATATCTATCCTTTGAACATTTCTATATTAAAAGAATCACAATTAGGGGAGACTGGAACGAGTCATTCAACATGAGTCTACACTCAGATATGGATCTATGTTACAAGTTTTGCACATTTATTAATTGTGATGATTTGTTAGCGAGTAAACGTCTGTAATTATATCTCTGCGATATCTCAACTATCTATATTTCACTGTCAGACCTGTTGGCCACGTGGTCTTTCATACCAACACAAGAAATATTCCTATAGTGCCACATGTATCAGAAAGAGACCATTCAAATGAATGCAGGGATGGCTGTGCATGAGGCATACACGTGGAGTGGATCGATCTAAAATTCTGATTAACTAGGCGCCCAATCTCTCTGTTCTATGAGAAGCCCATTCATCTTCTGCAGTTTTACATCTAAAGCGCTACAAAATCCTCATGCGTACACATTGTAGGAGGTGATCAGTATTTTGACCTGTTTTGAGCTTACCACAAAGTTCATCCCTTAATCGAGCTCGAGTTTCCTGCTCTTATTCACCTTTCATTTTAATAAAATGAGAGTCTTAGGTTTAGTCGTGTAAGCCATAGTTCTTTCAAGTCTCGGCCATATTTTTTTAATTCAATGCATCTTTGTATGTAGCTTTATAGACAGTGTCATTGTGTCAAAAGTATACGTCTAAGAAAAGATTTAGAATAGTTATGAACTTAGGTTTTTATAAGTTTCTTTTTAACTTATATTTTGTCTTTGTCAAAATTGAGTCATTTTTTTATAATGTCTTTATCATTTTTTCTTATTGTAAAATGTGTGGTATTAAAGTCAAGTCACTTGTCAAAATTTATAAAATTGTCATCAAGATTATAGTCGATAAAGGAGTCAATGTTGATGTCATTTGTAAGACTCAAGTATTGTTGAGTCAATTATTGTTTTTATCAAAATCAAGTCAAAAGCTAAAAATAGTTTGTAGTATTTGAGTCAAAAATCTAAGTTTTCATTTTGTGTCAATATATCATCGTGTCCAAGTAAAGCCATATTGTCAATGTCTTAAGTCATTGTTCAAAGTATTAATGTCACCAATGTCACTTTGTAAAAGTGTATTTGTGAAAATTCCAATATATATATATAAAATAAAAAATTCCTTACGAACGCATTTTTGGTGGAATCCGACGTTCGAGTAAGGTATGTAACCATTGATCCTCAAAATCCAAATTCATTGAGCTAGCAACATGAAATTGGAGGATGGAGGCACAGGAGGTTGGAGGTTATTCAACGACCTCTCGTCAGTCGCCAACGATGGGGCCACTTCAACTGTGGTGACATCTATGTAGTGTGGGTATGTGCTTTCAGTTGTGTGTTTGCTTCGGTTTGCAGTGTTCCTTTTTTTCAATAAGTGGAAATTTCACATTGAGGGGGGGAACATGATCCAATGTTCCATTTCCAAAGATGTCAGCATTTTCTATGTGTGTATGAGAAACAATTTTCCTATATTATTCCCTGCAGTGAGATGTGATGAGGGTTGATAATAGTACTTGGAACATCATGATGTGGTTGTAGGTAAACCACTTGAAAACCTTCATTTGTGGTTTGTGGTAAACCAATAGCAAAACCACCATTCTTGGTTATTGGTAATCCATTCACAAAACCATCACTTTATGGTTTTTGGTAAACCAATTGCAAAACCACCATTCTCAGTTTGTGGTCAACCATTTGCAAAACCATCCCTGAGGTTTGTGATCATCCTGTGAAAATCACCTAATCATGAACAAGTGCAAGTACAAAGGTAGGTTTTCCCCGTGTTTGCACTAAGGGGGGGAATGTTAGGAAATAATTATTTAATAGTGCTCCATTGTAATATTTTATATATTTGTGATGGTTGTTATAACCACACACGTAAATAGTTGTGGACATATATTGGTTGGTTGTGAAACACCCGTAGAATAGGTGTGAGAGATTTTAGGGTGGGTAAGTAGTTGAGAGTTTGTAGGAAGCTTGACCTTAAGAATAGGATGTCCTAATCCTATATATGTGTAAACAATCTCGAATGAATAATAATGAAATATTATTCTTGTGTATTCGTATGTAACTGGAGATTTCCCATGGGCTCTTTTTGGTGGCGTTTCATGTTCTAATTGTCTTGACAAGTTAAAGAAAACCACTAATTTTGGGGAAATTTACAAGATGACTTGAGGTGAACGTTTCATGAAGTGAAAAAAATTATCATAGATATCCTAGGATATGTTCTATATGTTTTTGAAAAGTTTTAGACAATTTTAGTGAAGAAAATCAAAGAAATATGTCTCACAATGTGTCCTAATGCTTTTGGCCAAAACCAATCATGATGGTTTGAAGTAAGTTTTGGTGAAATGCATGGTGTAGTTGTTTTTAATGATGATGGATAATTTTTTTAGGTCCCATTTGAAATTTTTATGCCCTTATTTTTATTTAAAGAGGTGTTTTAATATGAAATTCCTAATGGCCCAACTAGCCCTATTTGGATTATCAAGAATGTGTGTAGGAACATGTATGCTAAGGTGGCTTATTCGATGTGATTAATTCTTGTGAGTGATTGAAGAAATGTTTCAAGGTTTTGGTGATGTGTTCCATATATTGATATAGTTTGGAAGTGTGATTTGCGGTGATGCAGTTTGTTAGCTCAAGACTAATTCTTAAGTCCTCAGAAAGCAGCTTATGACCGCTTTAGAGATGCATGATTTCTTGGGTCTTGTGTCTTATTTTAGTGATTTCCATGTGTTGGTTTAGATAGAATACATAAATATATTTCCATTGATATTCTACATGATCCTTGGTGAAAATTTTAGAGGTGATAAGTTGTTCACTTTTTGAGACCGAATTTTAGGTGCTTGAAACCTAGATGAGAGTTGTTTGCTTCTTGGTGAGAGTCATTATGAAGAAGGTTGTTGCAAAGTGTGTCGATATTTTGATGTGTTGAGAGTTTTTTTTTTTTTTTAAAGTGTGTGTATCTGTTGAATCCTTGGTGGAGTTGTCTCTGCATTTGAAATTCAAATTCGATCATTGGGTGAAGAACTAGTCTTTTAGGCCTAGTTGTCCAAGTTTGATTCATAGGGTTTATGCCGGCCTACATGGTCATCTTATGTAGCTTATTTATTTCTTGGTATATATATTTAATATGTTTATGACTAAAATTATTGGTATTTTTATGATCTATATGGTTGTGTAAAAAATAGTCATGTATATAAAGTGAGTGTATTTGCTCATTTGAGCTAGAGTTGTTTATAGGGTTGTAAGAAATATAGAGAGAATTGGATGGAGTGTTGTGAAGGGTAAATAATAGGTCAAAGAGGAGGATGAGAAGTTGAGAAGGGGAGAGAAGAATGTTTTCAAGGTCATTAGACATAATCAACATATGAAGGTGTAAGTTTGAGTGAGGAAGAAGAGAGAGTTTTGAGTGCATGAAAGAGTGAACTAGTGATCAAAATCAGTTGTTGGAGAAAAAAATCATCAAGAGATATTCATCTTTAGGTGGATGAGTTGGTTCTTGGTAATATTATGGGCTTGTATCCTCCTTGTAATGTTTGTGTCTTACTAAATAGGGGTTGGTGCTCTTTGTAAGGTTAATGCCCTAATAAACTAGGGGTTGGTACTCCTTCCGAAGTTTGTGCTTCACTAAATTCCTTTGTGTTTTGTAAGATACAAAAATTGTTAGTGGTTCTTATTCCCTTGAGGAAATCCCAATTTATATATGGTTTTCATGTGTTCTCTCTCTTGTTTCAAGTACTCGTGGATGGATGTTACACATTTAATAAGCTCACAATGATGATCTATATTAAATGGTTTATTTGAATGATGTATATAAGTTGTAGTAAATGAAGTAAAAATTTTGTATGAATTATTCACCCCCATCTTAGGCAATATGCTTCCAAAAATTTGTATCAGACTAAGGTCCTTGTGAATCAATTCTAACAACTTGGAAGAGATCCTTAAAGCAAAACAATGGGAAAATCATCTGATGTTGAAACACCATTGATGTGTTTAAGAAATAAGAATGAAATTTCAGATTCCTTGGTCCCTTAATTGTAAGAAAAAATCATTTATATGGAGGTTGATCATGATCAAGCCATAAAAGTGTTAGGATATCAAATTGAAGTACTCAAAGGTAAAGAAGAAGAATGTTGCAAGCTCAAGTATGACTTAGAAAACCTAAGGGCCAAAGAAGTAGATTGCATTAGGTATGAAGATGATATAAGATATTTGAAATTAGAATCAGAGAAAACATATAGCGGGTTGAATACATATGCAAGGTTGGAGAAGAGCTCGAGGATCTAGAAGGTATCTTGAATATTCAAAGATCAACTAGTGACAAAACAAGCCTAGGATTCAAATGAGATCACATGAAGAGTTGTGACGATAACAAGGCAGGTCCAGTACCTATGACAACATGAAGGAGACCAAGAAGTATGATTCAAAGAGTTCTAACCCTTTTATACAACCAAATGCAATGAGGTATGACTACTTTTTTAATGGGTATTGTTATTCTTGTAATAATTTTGGACATAGAGCTAGATATTGTAAAAGAAGGTCCTCAAAGGATGAGTATTATTTCAAAGGTCAATGTTATTCATGTTATGAATATGGTTAGAATTTTTGTATTGTGGTTAGAACATCAAATCATATTAGTCAAGAGGTAGGAAGTGTCTTGTGTTATAGTTGTCAGTAAACCATGCCATGTATAACAATATTTTGTCATTATAAGTTTTCTAATCAAAGCAATAATTTTGGTGCATCTATACAGAGGTAATATTGATCAAGATAAGAATCTATATATCAAGAATTCTAATCCTATAAAATAAGTCAAAGAAGATTCAAGGATATTCAAAATTTTCAAGAAGAGTGAGCATGCAGATGAAGCAAAGGAGGAATCTAAATTAGTATTGAAAACAAATCGTGTAGATAAGGAAAAGGAGAACATCAATATGCTTGAAATCGATCAATAAACAAGTAAAAAAGGTATGTTTTCAATGTTTGAGAACAAGTCAGTGAATGAGGAGTATCATGAGTGTTTGATAGGTTTCCAATATATAGAAAAGAATGAGGATGTTATCATCATGCCTAAAAATCCATCTAAGAAGAGAAATATTATCTCAACGGCTAACTACAAGATAGATGAAAATAAGGTGGAGACTTTGGGATATTTTGATGATTTCATACTATTCTAGTGCCCTAAGAAGCATGGGTTGTATTCACTAGGCTTCTTAAAGACCTTCATCAGCTAGAGAAGTAATAAAGGTGTGTTTTCCTTTAAATATTGTTATTTTAAGATCATGAGGTATGTTTTTTCCTGGATCAATAGAATATTCTACCAAAGAGAAGGATTACACGATCGTATGTATTTTTATATAAGATGTGAGTATTTATATGACCTTGAAGGAGGATTAATATATGATATAGTTGTATCTTGCTCCATTCATGAAGGTTTTGTGTTTTAGGAAAGTTTGATGGTTTAAATATCATGAGTAGGAGTCTATGTTTTATGACCTGTAAGCATCAAAAATGGTTTGAAAATGTGTAATAGGTGTGTTAAGTGTTGTGTATACAATAAAAAGAGTGTGTGAAGTCTAATGTCATGATAATAGTTTGTATTGTTTCCAAAGTAATCTATGAGCACCGAGAAAATGAACAAAGAAAGAAATGGTATTATAATACATAGAATTGATTAAAATATTTTTTTTGGTAGAAGGTATGATATTAGGAAACTGGTGTAGTGCTCAAGGATTGATGATGTGTTGATTCTTGTGTAAGACCTAATCTAGGTATGTATTGGCCTAGTTCAGTTAGGAATGGTTGAAGAAAGTGGCATCATAGTCATGTGATATCTATACAAGAAGGATACCAGTCATGATAAGATGTAGCATGGTAATCAGTAATGACTAAATAGGGTTTGACACTTTTTCAAGTTGTATTGACATACATAAGTAAAGAAAACTTAATAGATAGGTTTGTGAAAGGTTGAGACAACCTGTGTTTTGTATATAATGGAATCAAGATGTTATGCTCCAAGTAGTGTACATAGGTTGAAGGTTGAATTCAAGTATGTAGTTTTCAAGAGCAAGAGAATATTGAAAGAGTTATATTCTAGTAAAACAAAAAGTTTTCAGTGAATCAAAGTATGACCATCAAATCTGAATTGATGAATGTTAACTCTTGAAGTATGTTCAAGGACTATGAATAGAAATTTAGGTTATGAATATAAAGTCTCTATTATATATTCTAGTTTGAAATTTAATGTTGCAAATTTTGAGCTTCTAATATTGAAAAAAAGGTATAAAAAGAGTTGGATACAATTATAGGAGGCAAGCCAATCAAGTGATAGGTCTAAAAAGCATGGAGTGAAAAGTATTGAAAAGATTTTACAAGGTTTGGGTGCTTGTTAATTTTCTCAAGAAGGTGTATGAACATTAAGGTAAGGTCTCCAAGATATGAAATTGTTTTGGTTTCTATTAAAAATCATAAGAAAAATATCTAAGGGAAATCCAAGTATTAAGGATTTTGATGAAGATGGCAACAAGGTATGTAAAATTTCTATTTGTTTAGTTCTTTATGAAAATGTGATATTTAGTCGTTGAACATATGATATTAGGTACTTCTAGATCATGAAAGTAAAAGTTTTTCTTGAAGAATGTTATTGAATATAATTGGAAGTAGTAACAGACAGGTGAAGGTACAAAAAAGTATCTTAAGACCTTGTATAGGTATGTGGGCTTGAAGATGAGAGATCGGGTCCTAGGGAGCCAATCATGAACATAACAATTTTCAAAAGGTCACTTTATAGGAAGGTATGTATTAATATACTTTTTCTATGTTTTTGAAGTTGATCAAGAATATATGGATTAGTCAAGAGGGGAGAAATGAGTAATAGGGAGATGGTCTCATCCATATGTGGTAAGCTAGTATGTATGATTTGAGGGGGAGATTTGTGCTATGAGTATTTGATAGTAGAATTGATTAAGACAAACCAAAAATGAAGATCAAAATGAAGTATGCAATAGGTATGAATCAAGTGTCTCATTGTGTCTATCGGTTGAGTAAAGGACTAAGTATCCTAACAAGCGGGGAAAGGAGTAAGTATGAGGTATTGAGCTATACATGTATATTTAACAACTCTATAAGCATGATGAAGCATCAATTTGAAACTAAAGAAGTATGGACAAGTGGGACAATGATGAGTAGGAAAAATGTCTACAACAAAAATTAAGACCGAAATCACCTATATTTTCTTAAGAGTTGTGTGACATGATTTGAAAATAAGTCCATGGATCATTTGTTGAAGTTGAAGTAAAGTATGTGTCTATGCATTTTTGTCATTTCTTTCATGTAAGTTTATCATAATTTCCTTTTTCATTATATGTAAAAGCGGAAGAGTGTACTCAAAAACATGAAAAGACATTATTATTGGGTTTACATGCGTGGTTTCCATAAATGTTTCTAAAGATGGTTTCCATCAATGAAAAAGGGGGAGATTGTTGGGCATTGTGTTAGTGTTGTTGTCATTGATGTCAAGTCACATTGATTTCAAAGGGAGTCAGAGGTGGCATAGGTGTGTGTATGAAGTTTCATCCATGAAATATCATGAAGGTTGATTGGTAGTGTCCTAATTTGGTCAACATGCATGGTTGAGTACATGGGTCTAGCATAAAGGTGAATGGATGTGTGATCCAAAGGTGTATGAATTCTCTAGGGTGTAAAACATGTTTAGTGAGGTATGTAAAATTTTTAGAGTGTTTGCATAGTGAAGAACATGTTAGTTGTTGTGAAGCATGTGCTAGTACTAGCCATTCTAGGTCTAGTTATAGACCTAATACACTGTAGATGGCATGATTACATGAAGTATGAAGTAGGAAAATCCTTTTTAGTCATGTGTAATATGTTTTAAGGATGCCTAAAATTGTAGAAGGAATATCAAGGTCAAAATTCAGAATATGATGCATGTTCAAGGTCATGTTGAAGACAGACTATAAAGACAAGGCTAGTTGGCATGGAAAAACCTTGGTGCTTGGAGATTTTCAGAAGTAAAAATCATATATGGTCATTAGGATCTTCCATAAGGTTGTTCTCGTGATGTATGCAAAGTTTTATGTAATAATTCAAAGAAGGAAGCAAGAAAAGTTTTTATATCCATACCAAGTTCTTAGAAGTGAATTCTTCAGTTTAAAGGTCATCTTCTTATGCTCATCCATATGCATGTGTTTTTAATGGGAGTTTTAGCTCTTAGGGAATGTATGGGTATGGAACCAAGAAGGTAAAGCAAGAAGAATGAGGTCAAATTGATGTCATGTTTTTATGAACTATTGTTAACAAACTAAGAAGGTCTATAACCATTGTAAAATCATAGAACTATAGTGATAGGAAATAATTTATTGGTATGAAAATGAAATGGATTAATAAATATGATTATATGACTCACGAGATGTAGAGGAATCTCCATGGATCCTGTTGGTGGCAACTTCATGTTCTAGTTGTCATGGCATTGAAGAAAACCCCTAGTTTTGTGGAAATTTGCATGTACAAAATAGAGGTGAAGGTTTCATGAAGTGAAAAACATTATTCTAGATATATTGGGATGTATTATAGATTTCCATGAAACTTTATAGGTAGGTTTAGTGATGAAAATTGAATAAAAATGTCTCACAATGTGTCCTACCACTTTTGGCCTAGTAAGGTCAAAACCGGTCATGATGGTTTGATGTAAGTTTTGGTGAAATGCATAGTGTATCAGTGTTTCATGATCATGGAGAGTTTATTAAGGTCCCAATATAAATATTTATTACCTTTCTTTAATATGAATATGTGTTTTCATATGAAATCCCTAAGGCCCAAGTAGCCCTATTTGGCTTGTTAAGAAGGTGTGTAAGAACATGTATGCTATAGTGGATTATTCCATGTGATTCATGCTTGTGATTGATTGAATATTTTTTCATGGTTCTTGTGATGTGCTATATGATTTGATAGATTTTGTAATTGCAATTTGTGGTGATGGATGTTTTTTTAATCTCAAGATTGGTTATTGAGTCCTTGTGGCGGTTTTGACTAGTTTGAGATATGCATGAGTTAATTGGTCTTGTGCCTTGTTTTGGTGATTTGCATGAGTTTTTTCAGCTAGAGGAAATCAATATATTTCCATTGATATGTTGCATGATCCTTGGTGAAGAGTTTTTGTGTGACATAGTTCACTTTTTGATACTAAATTTTAGGTGCTTGAAACCTAGATGAGAGTTATTTGCTTCTTGGTGAGAGTCATGATGAATAAGGTTGTTACAAAGTGTGTCAAGATTGTTGATGGTGCTAAGAGGTTTTTTCTTAAGTGCATGGATCGATTGAATCCTTGGTGGAGAGTTGTCTCTTGTATTTTAAATTCAAATTCTAACTGTTGGGTGAAGAACTGGTCTTTTAGGCCTAATTGAGCAAGTTTGATTTATAATGCTTATGCCTACCTACATGGTCATATTATGTATCTTGTTTATGTTTATAATATGTCTATTGAAGATTTTTATTACCAGAATTATTGATATTTTTTGACATATATGGTTGTGTAACAAATATCCATGTATATAAAGTGAGTGTATTTGTTAATTTGAGATAGAGTTGTTGATGTGGTTGTAAATGAGCTAGAGAGAAGTGTGTGGAGTGTTGTGAAGGGTCAAGAACAAGTCAGAGAAGAGGATGAGAATATGATCAGGGAAGAGAATAAGGTTTGCAAGGTCATTATACCTAATCAACATATGAAGGTGAAAGTTTGAGTGAGGAAGAAGAGAGAGAAAAGTTTGAGAGAGTTTTGAGTGCATGAAGTTGAACTAGTGATAAAAATAAGTTTTTGGAGAAACAATTCATCAAGTGATATTCATATTTAGGTGTCTAAGTTGGTGTTTGGTCATCTTAGGGGGTTGTATCCTCCTTGTAGGGTTGGTGCCTTACTAAATAGGGGTTGGTGCTTCACTAAATTCCTTTGTGTTATGTAATATATGTAAAGGTTCAATGGGTTTTATTCCCTTGAGGGTTTCCCACTTTATATCTTTGTTCATGTGTTCTCTCTCTTGTTTCATGTACTTGTGGATGGATGTTACACACTTAATAAGCTCACATTGATGATGTATGTTAAATGGTTGATTTGAATGATGTATATAAGCTATGGTAAATGAAGTAATTTTTTTATGATAGATTCACTTCCCTTCTTAGTCATTGTTCTTCCAACAAGATGATAAGGTAACATACTAACGTTTTCCTTTATTTTAATAATCCAATAATTTAAACAATAGTTCACTAAATAGAAGTCAATCCTTGTTTGATAAAACATTAATTCCTTTCAAGATTATAAAAACAAAAAATTATACCTTTCTTCTTATATAAACTTTAACAAAAATAATGATAACAAATTGAAAAGATAGATGTCCTAACTAATATAGTTCATATTTGTATCCTTCAATTCCTCCTTTCATTTGTTTAAAAACAATTTATATTCCACAAAAGAATAATAATAGCAATATATCATAAAGAAACTTTCAACCATATAATAATACTGTTATACTCAAGTAGAAGATCAAAAAAACTAACTTATACAATAATTCTCAAGGAAGAGCTATAAATATATCTCATTCATTTGTTTCTCAAATAATAAAATCAATTTCAAAACGAGATTCAAGAAGGTATAAACAACATTTCCAATGAATGAGTTGCATCTAACTCATTTCCCATTTTCTATATTCACAAATAACTACAATCCGATTGTTTATATTACTAGATTTATCAAATGAACCAAACAAGTGAGTAAATTTCCAATTCCCAACTAATATTCCAAATCCAATAATGTACACAGAGGAGGAAGAATACAATTATATCTTACCATTCCTAATACCTTATCTAGATTTCATTCAACGAACCAAAAACAAAACCAGTTCATAGATAGGTTATAGACGTCACACTCAATAAGAGCTCAAAGTAAAGATAACAATAAATCTCAGAGATGAGTTTAACTACACAAAAAAACAAGATCTTTAAGAGTTGTTGTTCGTCAAGATTTCATGTTTCATGCTAAAGTTAGTGAAGACTAAACTAGAAATCAAGAAAACCTCATAAAATGGGAGGGTTTAGGGACCCTCTGATGTGGATGATGATGAAGATGGTATGAACACATAAAAATATAAATCCTTCCTACCTGCAAATTGATAACCTGCACAACAAAAAAGACTAAACATGAAAAGGATTAGAAATGGATATGGTGGGATTCCTGAAGAAGTCGGTTTCGGGAAGAAAAAGATTCCTAGAAAGGATGTCAGCCCACATGTTTAATAAATATAGATAAAAAAATTTGATAACTTGGATGTAGCGTCTATGTAGAATCTAAAGAAAAATAGAAACTAAAAGCTGAATTTGAGATATGGAAGCAGATCTAATCTAAGTAAAACCAAATTATCCAAAACCCGATAGGGGTCAACGTGACTCAATGTGAAGTGGGTGTGGGTGTGTCTTAAAAGTGATGAAATGATGATTGAAAGGAGTATCACCCACACATTATGACGATATTAAGGGAATGCCCAGTGTAATAAGAATTCCATAGCTTTGATATGATTTCCATCTTGTTTTGAAAGAGGGGGAAGGCTCTTATTTATAGCCTAAGGGTGAGATTAATTTGAGTAATCATGATTTAGAAAAGTATACCTAATTAGGTGAGCGAGCGATTAGATTTGAATATTAAATTCATAAGTGGATTGAATATGGATTATTTTGGAATATTAAATTCACAAGTGGATTAATATGGATTAAATTTGAATATTAAATTCACAAGTGGATTGAATATGGATTATATTTGAATATTAAATTCACAAGTGGAGTGATATGGATTAGATTTGAATATTAAATTCATAAGTGGAGTGACATGGATTAGATTTGAATATTAAATTCACAACTGGATTGACATGGATTAGATTTGAATATAAAATTCATAAGTGGATTTAAAAGGGATTAGTTAATCAATTGGCATTGGGTAATTGGATATGGATTTTTGTGGGAAATGGAATGGGGAGATTAATTAAATTTAGGAGGAAAATGAATTAGAATAGGCAAGCCTGATGAAAGAGAGAGAACGTGGGGTTAAGGGGACGAACGATACCGAAAATTGGTGTTTACAATTGTATTTATTTTTATAACCTTACTAGATATAAAAATAACCCTAAACATATTTAAGTTCATAATGATAATCTCAATCAAAACATGCTCGAGAGAGAGAGAGAGAGAGATAATATTCATGTTCTAAATAACTTAATAACAATGATATCAACAAAGCTCATTATGAGCTACAAACCCACAAATACATTCAAGGTCATTAAGAGCCTGAGTAACAAATTGTGATCACAAAACCAATGAAGTATTGAACTCGAATAATAACAACACAAACTCTATAAGATCTTATAAAAAAATATTATCCGTTGAAATTCCAAAACAAGCTAAAAAAAACCAAAACGAAAAGCTCGAAATGAGATATATTACACATTCAAACTTTAAATAGACCCATCTATTATAAATCAAATCGTTAGTGAAATAATTTTCACGGGAAGAAATTGTGGGATTTCACCAATGCTCTGGGACTAGGTCCCTCTTCTTGAATGGGGCAGCTCCATTTATTGAAAACAAGGAAACATATATACACTACTTTCTAATTATGGGGGTGGCCTTACGACCGAGGATCACACAGGAATACTTTCCTATACCTATGGAAAAGTTCTTATGTGGAAAACAAGGGAGGAATTATGAGGGAGAAAGGTGAAGAGAGAAAGTATGAGAAGGGATTTTATATTGCAAATATCACATGCAGATTTTTCCAACATAAAATCAAGAGTATTTCCATACATTCAATGAGAATAAACTATGGAAAGATAAGAGGAACAAGATACAATGAACACAAAGTTTTCTTGCATGATATTACACAATCACAATTGCTCATGGTGTGAAATTGAGATAGAGATAGAATTTTTAGAAAAGGAATAGAAGAATTTGATCACTTGTTCCTAGAGAGATTATGGGATCTATTAAACAATAATAACCATCCCTTGAAATGATGAGGCTCTCCCAATTTATAGCTTTACAATTTATCTACCCCTACATGATTCTTCATGTCCTTATTCAACTTGTGACTCTTTGTCTTCCTATGATGTGAGAAAATAAGTCCCCTTTTATAAATCAAAAGGACTTTTACATTTCACCATTAGAGTCACTTAAGTGAATAATACAAATTACAATGATTTCTTACAACAAAGAATTAGAAAGGGGGAGAGAAGAGGAGAAATAATGAGAGAGGAGAAGAAAGAAGAAATTATCTAAAGAATGGATGAAGATGCATCCAAATTAGATAAATATCCACTCAAGAAGTTGAAGATGAAAAATTGTTCCATGTTATCCCTTTTTGCAACACTTTGTTATTATTTGTTGATGAATATATCTCCTTTGGACACCTTTGCCCCTTGTGAGATTCCTTGAAATGATGACTTTCTGCAATCACTATTTGGATGCATCGAGATGGAAAGTGATGAAAAATGATGAGTAGACCATTGAGAAACATGAAGGATGACTCCCCTCATTGAGAAAATCCTTCTAATCCTTGATACACTATCACATATTCATGACCAACCATTCACATGGGAGAAATTGAATGCACTTTGTTTACACAATCATGATCTTGACTCGGCCATTGTAAGGGACACTGATGATGAGTGAAGTATGAGAAAAAATCCTTCTAATTCTGGAGTGAGGAAAGGAGAATGAGACCAAAATCAATTTCATCCACCAATTGATCATGCATTCTATGTGAAATGAATTGAAATGGCTTTCAAGATAAAGTTGGCATTTTCCCATTTTGGTACTTTTTGTGTTGGCATGTTGAGTATAGGTGTTGTCATTGATGTAAAATATCATTAATGAAAATAAAGATGATGGATGTAAGATAAAATGTGATTATTATTTTGGTAACATGGAGATATAGGTTGTTTCATGATGAAAAGAGTTTATAAGGTGAGAATGACTTGGTCTTGTAAGCCCAATCAAGTGACCTAGCTAGTCTAGGTGATGGTGCATGGTGTTTTGAGTTGCATGATGACTTGAGGATCATGGTAGAAGCATGGAGAAAAATATTGGGTATTTTTAGGAACTCATGTGTGTTTCAGAGTGCAAGTACGGTTGGAATACCTAATTCACAGTGCACATCTAGACCTAGTCTAGGTGCTTGGAGACCAAATGAGGCATGAGGATGAGTTGCAGAGCCATTTGATCTGATGGAGGCATAAAGAAGTGTGATAAATGTTTTATTAGGTGTGTTAGGTCCTTTTGGAGAGCTATGAATTAGAGTTATGAGGTTTGTCTACTTGGTCATGGTGCACACTAGGCCTAATCCTAGTGTTTGGAGGCCTAATTAGGCATGATAGTCACTTACAGGTATGTGTGAGATATTGATATCACTCATGGAGGTATGTTATATTTTTTTCATCATGTATAGGTAATTTTAGAGGTTTCATGATGAGATATAGTGTTGGTTCAGTTGGTCTTGGCTTAAACCATGTAAAACCCTAACGGATAGTCATGCAAGTCCTAGTGGTGGTGAATTTGCAGAGCTATTTATGACTTGGAAAGCATTGGAGATGTTATTAGAATGTTTTGAGTTGATGTGAGAAACTTTTAGGTGGCCATAAAGAATATTTTGCAATATAGAGTGTCTTTAGTGAAACATGGTCCAAGAAAGGGTGATTTCTAGCTCGAATTGCAACTTCGATGCTCATTGTGGATTGTGTGATTTGCATGGGACCTTTTGGATTTCAGGAATGTTTTTATATGGAAATAATAAAGTTTTAATGATTTAAATACCCATATATTTAAATCTACATAAACCTTAATGCAATCCATTTCTGATAACTATCATGAACCATGTGCAGCTGTATGTGAGAGAATGTTGAACCTACTCATTCTCCCTCAATGCTCTATATGAGCCATAAATGTAACCCTTTGGTTCCCTTTAACAAGGGATATGATATATAAGTGAACCCTAAGTGTGTACCTAGGTTCCACCTATGAAATCCACAGGCATCTCACATCTTAGATAATGGTGAAATCTCGATAAGTGTAATCAACACTTACACTACTTTGTGCAAAGTTTATGAGTCATGTATGCCATGCTTGATTCTATGATGACACACTCACCATTGGAATCTTGTCATCTCACCTAATTCACTTGTTCAGTTATATGGATTCACAAATGTTAATGTTGTAAATAGCTACAAGCCTTGAATGAGGTACAAACTAGTTTAACCTACATGAAGATGTACCTCTATGTCATCCTGTGATGCCTATGGGAAGAAAGTGTTCTCGTAACAATTCACCTTGTTACTCACCCACATATCTACCCGTAGCCATCATAGGTTGATATAAGGGTGTGTACCCAGGAGGTCCAACATCTTGTAACTCTATCAAGGTTTGTACTTAGGACAACACCATACTACAATCTAGTCTCTTGATGAGACAACTCATTACAGATTATAAACAAAGTATCCTAATGGTGATAATCATCACCATAGGGATACGACTATGTAGTATATGTAGTGAGTTCACCCACCTAGAATTCTATATTGGTGCATGGTGTTTAATGTTTTTGAGGTAATCATTATAGAATAACCTAGGACTTACAACACCTTCTCCATGAATGGGTCATACCTAAGGTAGGATTGAGTTGATCCCAGGATCCCCAATCTCTATAACATTTTAATTACCTTTCAATATCTCATACCCATGTTAACCATTGATGGAAACAATACTATCAATGTCAATGACTATTATTACAGTTTCAAAAACTGTCTCATCTTTAACATTTAGGCTAATGCTTCTTATTTCATATTCTAGGGTATGTACTTATATGAAGCTAAGTAATTAGGTATGATTCATTCCTTGAATTAAGTGCCATAGACTATCAATGCCAATCCTCTTTCAGTTTAAGCACATCACTTTTCTTAATTGCAAGCTCATAAAGAGCATTCATTTATTTTACTATCTCCAACAAGTAAGATATATCTAGGGTATCCTATATGATAGGTTTTGAAGAACCAGCCCATTTACCTTTCCATTTATCATATCCTTTTAAAATATCACTCTCTAATTCTTTTAGAGATAATTATAGTATTGACTAGGGATGAGGTTCAAATGCTTGTTCTTTTTAACTTAGTATGCATGTTCCCTTCTTACTTCCATTGTATCCAACATGCTTATGTGCTCATAATGATGCATCATGGACAACCCCTAAATAAAAACATTTCATCTCCTTGATCAAAATATTTCATAACACAATTTATCACAATTATGCAATTCCCAAATAGTGGAACCATACTCAATATATTTTCATATTAGATTACCATAAGCCCTTCCTCTTATTGCTTTTATGTGTCATCCTTGTATAGGACTTAATGTTGATTTCACTTAGAAAACAATATTACATTCTCATTTCTTTGTTATGAGCTAGAATAACCTGAGTTTATAAAACAGTCATAGTAAGAGTACCTGATTATCATAACCTTACCATGGTTTCATGATAATCTGCTACTTACTTAGCAGCTGCCATTAAGATTAGATAGTCATATTTCTAGATATCTTTGACTGGTTGAGTACACCCTATACAAAACCTTTGGAGAACTTAACACAACTTTACAAGTAGGTTGATATATTGCATTTTATAATGAGGAGTTATCCATTAGCAACCTTAACTATTTCCAAGTATGCTTAACGTATGGTTCGTTAGAACATGATATTCTTAGGAAACATTCCACTCATAGTTCCTTATATGTTCCCTAGCATTCACACATGTATGTTGTGTGTATCCCTAATTACTATGATTTAAGACTAATTTAATACAATAGTATGAAGATACTAATAACCTATCTTGATAAATTTGGTTCTTAACTCATCATTTTCCAATCAATCACTTATAAAACAATATATTGCAATAGAAAATCTTTCTTAATTTCATTCAAGAGATAAGTACAATTCATGTCTATAAGCATGATCAAAATCTTTCATTTTAATGAATAATAATAGAGACATTAAATAACAAGGCCTCTCATATTCTAAGGAGAAGTACTTTATATAAGAACATTCAATTCAATCATATCTTCAACTTTCCTCGATCAAAATAATATTAAAACTAAATACTTCACCCTTCCTTCCATGACATTTATCTGCAAAATTGTTAGCATGAGTCAGTTCACATGAACTGAGCATGATAAGCCTCAACTCATCATAACAACATACTCTACTTAATTATTTCATAAAAAGAACTCATATTATTTTTATGAATCAATATTATAGAACTTAAGAAGATAACAATTCTTTCTATAACATGTTAAGAGTAAGCACTTTCATGAGCCACGAAAAAATCAATTTCAAACTTACATTTCAATACAACTATTTCAGTCACTCAGAATAACCACCTAAATTATAAGGTACCTGATAATCATAAGTAATCAAAAGACTACTCATAAGAGTATCAAGATTCCACTTATGCAATCCCATACTTGCATGCCTGGAATCATTTTTACTTATTAATTAAGTAACCATAAATATAACAAGAATCACATTCAAGCAATCTCTCAAATGTTCTTAACAGATCCAACAAGGATTTCATACACCCATAAGGTCTACTAAGGTCCATACAATAATACCAAGACATCAAGCGTATTTAGTTAAAATTATGATATTAGAGTGATTAACTTCAAGGATGAGAGAGAGCATTCACGGCATCCTGCCATTTAGCAAATAGGTAAAATTTGAGTAATAGGTTACATAGTCAATACATACCTCGACTTAAGCATTTATTGAACATAACAAAACTAGGAAAAGGAATATAATTCCATTTTTTGGTATTGTTATCAACTAATTGGTACCGAATGACACTTAGAGCATTTCAAAACCCCTAAGGGAGTAGTTACCCGATGTAGTCTAGATAACACGATTGTTACTTAACCCAATCAGCTCAACTGGACATTCCTTATCCTATGAACTTATTCATGAAAAAAGTAGGTTAGTACAACTTGTCATTCCATGGTGGGTCAAGACTCCATTATAATATATTAAAATGACCTTGTATCCCATTCTACTAAACAAGGTTAGATCATACCAATTTTAATCAAACCTTCTAAGTTTAGGTAAAGGACTTAATTCCATACCTTAGTATTGTTATCAACATATCATTATCTGATAAACACAATAAGCTTTTCATGTTGTTTTAAATGAGAGGGAGTCATGATAAACATGACTGTAATCAACCAATTAGCCCAATTGGGCATTCATTAAAGCATGAATTTTCTCAAAACAAAATTCAAATGAAAGGTTTCATTACTCCGCACTGAGTCAAAGACTCAATTAGAACTATGAAAAGATCTACCAACCCATTCCATTGAACAAGGTTGGAGCATACCAAATTATTCATGACACAACCCAAAGAAAACAATAAAGGACTTTTTAAAGGTCAAGAGAACTCCGTAATCCCCAAGGAGAAAAAATACAACCAGATAAGATTTAAGGAGTCAAGTTTTTTAGTGAACCGAAATAACACTCAATCATATACATGAGCTTACACCATCAAGGATCTAGCACTTCATAAGATCTTAGTTAGATAGTTAACCTGACATATCCTTAAGAGGAGTATGTTACTTAAAATATTATGACCTTAAATGGGTTTCAACTGAAACTCAACACATCATTTTTTCAATTATATACCAAAGTAAGGTCATCTAGTCAATCGAGCTTTGCTCTGCATCGATTACAATGAAGGGGAAATAACACCCAATTTTAACACTCTTGTATCATTCCAGATAGTTTTCCTAAACCTACTATCAGTTGATTAAATGGTAGTTCAATACCATTGACAAATAATCATCATACCTTCAATACATAATTTTTAAATCCAAGAAGAAGGTTATCAATAAAAACCCAGCTAAACATGGCCTTCAAATATCTTGTAAGCTTTTTTTAAGAAATATAACATATATATTAATATATATATATACGTTGAGATAAGATATCTAAATACAAAAAGCATTCAAACATTCAAAAAGACCTAATGCATAAGCTTTCAGAGAAAACCAACTCTAAAACATAATTTTTAACCTGAGAAGAAAAGTAAAGAATTTTCAATAGAGGAGTTAATGATGGAGTAACCAAGATACAAACAGACTGATGAGCAACTAAGGAACCATGGTTTAAAACAAAATGCAACAATTTGATGCTAGTAACAAAAACTCAGCAATAAGTCGAGCCATGCTACGTGGCTCTAAAGTTAAATGTAAATGTCATTCCAAGATGCATGTTTGAGGGTCGAAAGAGACTTGAGGTAGATTTTTTTTAAGAGCTTCCTCACTATCCTATGACTCAAAATTAAATGCTAATAATAGTTGTTTTTCCACACTGCTTCCTTATTAACTTAACCAGATCGATGACAAGCACACTCATTGCCTCCATCAGGACAACACAAGATTTCTTTAAAATTAGATCAAACCCAATTACATAAATCGATGTATACCTGAAATGGAAAGTCATCTACAACCATAACCACACAAACATCAACTTCCAAATTTTCATTCATTCTTGTTAAATTTTAGATAATCCAAGAAGAGATGGGTAGAGTTTAAACTAAGTTTTATAGTTTATTCCTTACAAAAAACAAATTTGAAATAAAAATTTCAATAACACACTAGGAAGTGTATTAAGCCAAAACAATGAATGACCATATACTACAACACTATTCATCAGAAAAAAATGTTATAACTTAACCAAAATAAACCATATACAAGCATACACCCAGCAAACCATTTTCAAGAGCATATATCACAAATCAAAGGTAAACCACATTCTACAGAAGAAAAGGATTAAATCTGATTTCACATCACCAAAGATTAAGAACACAAATTTCAATCCAGGTAAAGTTCTATTTGTGAAATGACTAAATAGAGCAAGAAATTATGATGAGTTTAGAGCATATCATGCCTGTTACTGCCTTCCTTTCTTTCCTTGCAAAGCTTTCATGATTCTTAGAAAATCCCCAAACCTTTAAAATGAATTCCTTCATCCAACAACTTACAATGTTTCCTGATATTTAATGAGTCTAGGAACTTTTGAAACAATCAAATCAACTCAACTGATTTTCTTCATGCAAAAATCATGCAAAACACAAGTTAAACTTAGTTCCATTTTTGCAATGCAGAGCTTACTACGAGTTTCTAGCCATGAAATGAATCGATACCAAAAACTACCCCTTTTTCCCCAATCCATCCATGCATTACCCAAGAAAGGTGAGAGTTTATTACATATTAAATGCCATTAATGCAGTGGTTGAAGGAGCTTGCCACCAATTTTTACAAACCAACTATTCTTAGCTTTTCTTTAAATTTAGCAAAGTCACACTTCATGCCATGCAAGTGAATTTAAATTTAGTTAACCCATAATATTTCCCTCAAACTT
The DNA here is from genome assembly GCA_018340775.1 of Taxus wallichiana var. yunnanensis. Classification (NCBI taxonomy): domain Eukaryota; kingdom Viridiplantae; phylum Streptophyta; class Pinopsida; order Cupressales; family Taxaceae; genus Taxus; species Taxus wallichiana. The sequence continues at coordinate 520,267,004 of CM031239.1, forward strand.
GGTTGGAGAGGATCAATAAATAAAACAATAAAGAATTCAAGTACAAATGTATTGGCGGTGGGGTGCCAACTCACCACTTTATTCAATTTGAAAAACATTAGATTGTATATAGTTTTTAAAAGACCAATTAAAAACTTATGTAAACAAAAATTTCAGATGCCCATCTCCTTTTGTGTATAAGGACTCACACAAATAATTATATTTATACATCCTTTCAAATAGCTAGAGTTATATCAACTCTAAATTCACAAATAATAAGTTCTCATGTTAGGTTAAGAACCATACCATAAGATTAGATTGTCCCCCTTTTTACACTAGTTATATATCTCCAGTAGTAGTTGTTTATATACCTTTTTATATATATATATATATATATATATATATATATATATATATATATATATATATATGTATATATATATATATATATATATATATATAATGTTAACGTTGATCAAGAAAGTTTTTCATGTATACTCGAAGGAGTAGATGCCCTTAATTCATAATAATTAAATCCTTGACTGATGACTATAGCCCTAGTTTATCCCTGGAAATATGATCATGATGGCATTAGTCATCAAATGGGAAGATTATCAGATGGTTGGTTTAAGACTTATTATAAACCAATAGGAAGTCTTGATCACATTCCAAATTAAGTCGCTAAGTGAACTATCAAAATTGTCAAAGCCTTAACATAACTTAGTTATAAAAACTATAATGTTAACAATTTAATAGAGATAAGAAACAACATCGCAAATCACTTTCAAGGCTTAAATTTTACACCAAGAGATTTATGACATACAACATTACAAATGATGTAATGTCACCTTAACAAAATAGTTCATCACTAAGATAGATCCGGATTAGCAGGGTTCTTATCTAAGGAGATTATCCTTAGCTTATTCACGATATTGTGATTACATGTTTACATCAAGTTTCCATTTAATTTTTGATACGCAAAGGTGCCAACAACAAAGGATAAAACCATTTGTCCTATCATTCCTTTAACCATAGTAATGAAAGCACAGGGCGTTACATACCTCCCCTCTTAAAAGCATCATCATCCCGATGATGTGGTCCTTGCTAAATGAAATCAAACAATTCCACACAGGATATAAGAATAATTCTACAAAATAGTTACTATTCCCCCAGAATTTTATGGTTTTTAGATTCAAAACTTTAAATTCAAGTAGTTGTATCAGCTTATCAGACTGTAAATAGTCATGTAGTCTGAATTATTTCATGATTACTTCACTAAAGTAAATCATTTTTTTGCATATATATAATATATATATTTAATATATAGAGGATATAGTTAAAACAATCTTACCTAGTACCCTTTAAGGAAAACTATTCCTTTTTCTTGGGAATTTAAGTGTATGGATGTGGTAGTTCATTTAGACAGATCACTTTCCTCAGCTCTGTTAAAGACTTTTGATTTGAGGTTCCAAAACTCTACAACATTAGGTCAAAAGATAAGGTACCAACATTCATTCGTTCAACTGAACTTGAATATTTCCTATTTCAGTTATCAACTACCTCAACATATCTTACACTTTTTATCTCCTATACCTGGTCCAATCAAAGAATGTTGTCAACGTGGTTATCCAAGCTTATGGATCTACCAAATTTGTTTATTTAATTTTTTTTTAACAAATATTAACTCATGAATGAGTACTGACAACATATTTTCTTGTCCTCAACAAGAGGTTTACAAGTTTATAGATGTTTGAGAAAACTAGTTTGCCAAAAACCTCTCAAAGTGTTAAGTAACAAAGTTACCTTATTAGATATAGACTTTGACATCCACAACTTTTTTTTTCCGTTGTTAAACCTCCTCGGTGGATTCACAGAATCGATTGATCCTAATATTACCAAGGTCATGCAAAATTCCACTTGGTTTGCATGAGGGTTTCAAATAAGTAGTGTATTGTTTGTAAAATCTTTTACTTTAATAAGAAGTATGTAAATGACTTACTTATGTTATTTAATGACTTACTAAATTCTCTTGGAAGCTCAAAACAGTCTCTCGACTTACAAGTCATCGTATCTTTTTCCCAACATAATATAAAGCATATGAGTTAAGTTGAAACTCTATGGGCTCAAAGACACCATGCAGAGTTACATAGAAACTATCACAAGAGAGGGATTTCACAATACATCCCTTGATCCTGAACCTACACATTTCTATAGCAGGGTTCATATTAGTGAAGTATGAATTCCCTTATCTAGGTTCAACTAAAAATACTGGAATCAACCACAAAAACCCATGAAAGTTCATAGTAATTCATAACTAGAATTTCCACATAGCTACAACACATCACGATAGGTGAACAAAAGGGAAAATCATGTCGTGATAGATAACATAAAATAAATCTTGTCTCGAGAGGTACAAGATATTACCAGAAGCTAAATATAACCTCATACTATCTATGCTTTTAGATGAGTCGACCTAGAATGAACCATCATCAAACCCTTTTGAGTATATTAAGTGATAGCTTGCCAAGCTCCCAGGTTCAAACCTAAGATCCTCCTTTACAACGTGATGATACTCCAAAAACTTTGGGTACTTGAGTAATACAACCCAGAAGTAACATATACCAAAATAAATATATACATAACATCCACTATTAAGAGTCAACAGATAGAATATAATATTTTTAGTTTCTTGGAATTGAAATATTAATTATAAATCAAATATTTGACAGAATATAGAACAATCACTCAAATCAATGCTACCTAACTAGACATAAGCTGAAAATTGAGCATTTTTATTCCATATTGCCAGAAAGAGTTAGGCTTCACAATTGTTGAAATTTTTTTTTCATTGAGTACAACAAATCCATATTTTCTTTCTTTTAGTATTGAAGAATACTAATCTCATGGATCTCTTCACAATTTTCTATGGATCTCTATTAGGGATACATATTCTTTTCCCATGTTGTCTACTCTTGCAGCATGCTTCATCATCGATGTTTGTTCCTCTTCTTTAAAGGACATTGGTTGGCATAATGCCCATTGCCACATGTGAAACATCCACCAATAGGTCCTGATTTACCACCTTTAACTTTTGCCATTTGCAATAGTATTATGCTTTTTCTGTAGGTTATCACTGCAAGTTTTTGGGAAAATTTACTTTTGGCAGAACACATTTTCTTGCTATGCTTTTTCCACCAAATTTTCTTAGCATTCCGAGATGAAGAAGAATTATCATTCTTATGACCCTTTTCATTTTTATGAGTGGGAATGTCTAGCAGATTTGGTTTTAGCCCACTGGCTTTTCCAAATTTCATCTTGATCGGAAGAAGATCCATGTTTATCCAATGCTTCCCCAATTTTAGGGTTTAGTTCATCTTTGGATTGGTAAGTCCAAAACTTTCCACAAATGATCAGTTCATCATTTAAATAATGCTCTGTTTGTTATTAGTAACAAACTTAAGTTGTCCTTTATCCAACTTATCACTTTCACCCATCACCAGCTGCTCAAGGCATCTATCCGGTTTGGGTATATTGAAGGATTGCCATAATTTTGTCTAACTTTTAGCACCATTGAAACCGCAAAAATCAGACCGGTTCTTTCTTCTTGGTGCATCCTTCCCATTTCCATTTTATTCTGAAAACAAAATAAAAGTTTTAATTAGCGTAAGGACCCAATAAGTCCAAGAGTTGTAACCTTCAGCTCTGATACCAAAATGTAACATCCACTTTTTGTCACTTCGTCTCTAGATTTTTTTTTTTTTTTTAACTTTATGCAGCTGATTTAAATACCCATATATTTAAATCTACATAAACCTTAATGCTATCCATTTCTAATAATTATCATGAACCTTGTGCAGTTGTATGAGAGAATGTTGAACCTACTCATTCTCCCTCAATGCTCTATATGAGCCATACATAAAATGTATCCTTTGGTTCCCCTTTAACAGGATATGATATATAAGTGAAAACCCCTAAGTGTGTACCTAGGTTCCACCTATGAAATCCAGGCATCTCACATCTTAGATAATGGTGAAATCTCGATAGTGTAATCAACAACTTACACTACTTTTGCAAAGTTTCTGAGTCATGTATGCCATGCTCGATTCTATGATGACACACTCGCCATTGGAATCTTGTCATCTCACCTAATTCACTTGTTCAGTTATATGGATTCACAAATGTTAATGTTGTAAATAGCTACAAGCCTTGAATGAGGTAAACCAGTTTAACCTACATGAAGACGTACCTCTATGTCATCTTGTGATGCCTATGGGAAGAAAGTGTTCTCGTAACAATTCACCTTGTTACTCACCCACATATCTACCCGTAGCCATCATAGGTTGATATAGGGTGTGTACCCGGAGGTCCAACATGTCTTGTAACTCTATCAAGGTTTGTACTTAGGACAACACCATACTACAATCAGTCTCTTGGTGAGACAACTCATTACAGATGCTAAATGGCAGTATCCTAATGGTGACAATCATCACCATAGGGATATGACTGTGTAGTATATGTAGTGAGTTCACCCACCTAGAATTCTATATTGGTGCATGGTGTTTAATGTTTTTAAGGTAATCATTATAGAACAACCTAGGACTTACAACACCTTCTCCATGAATGGGTCATACCTAAGGTCAAGATTGAGTTGATCCTAGGATCCCCAATCTCTATAACATTTTAATTACCTTTCAATATCTCATACCCATGTTAACCATTGATGGAAACAATACTATCAATGTCAATGACTATTATTATAATTTCAAAAACTATCCATCTTTAACATTTAGGCTAATGCTTCTTATTTCATATTCTAGGGATATGTACTTACATAAAGCTAAGTAATTAGGTATGATTCATTCCTTGAATTAAGTGCCATAGGCTATCAATGCCAACTGTCCTTTCAGTTTAAGCACATCCTTTTCTTAATTATAGCTCAGTAAAGAGTATTCATTTATTTTACTATCTCCAACAAGTAAGATATATCTGGGGTGTCCAACATGATAGGTTTAATGAACAACCAGCCCATTTACCTTTCCCTGTCATAGCCTTTTAAAATACCACTCTCTAATTATTTTTAGAGATAATTATAGTATTGACTAGGGATGAGATTTCAAATGCTTGTTCTTTTTAACTTAGTATGCATGTTCCCTTCTTACTTCCATTGTATCCAACATGCTTATGTGCTCATAATGATGCATCATGGGACAACCCCTAAATAAAAACATTTCATCTCCTTGATCAAAATATTTCATAATACAATTTATCACAATTATGCAATTCCCAAATAGAGGAACCATACTCTATATATTTTCATATTAGATTACCATAAGCCCTTCCTCTTATTGCTTCTATGTGTCATCCTTGTATAGGACTTAATGTTGATTTCACTTAGAAAACAATATTACATTCTCATTTCTTTGTTATGAGCTAGAATAACTTGAGTTTTATAAAATAGTCATAGCACAAAAGTACCTGATTATCATAACCTTACCATGGTTTCATGATAATCCAGCTTGCTTACTTAGTAGCTGCCATTAAGATTAGATAGTCATATTTCTAGATATCTTTGACTGGTTGAGTACACCTCTATAAAACCTTTGGAGAATTAACACAACTTTACAAGTAGGTTGATATATTGCATTTTATAATGAGGTAGTTATCATTAGCAACCTTAACTATTTCCAAGTATGCTTAACGTATGGTTGTTAGATCATGATATTCTTAGGAAACAGTCCACTCATAGTTCCTTATATGTTCCCTAGCATTCACACATATGTTGTGTGCTAGTAATTACTATGTATTTAAGACTAACGCTTAATACAATAGTGACAAAGATACTAATAACCTATCTTGATAAATTTCGGTTCTTAACTCATCATTTTCCAATCAATCACTTATAAGACAATATATTGCAACAGAAAATATTTCTTAATTTCATTCAAGAGATAAGTACAATTCATGTCTATAAGCATGATCAAAGTCTTTCATTTTAATGAATAATACAGAGACATTAAATAACAAGGCCTTTCCCGATTCTAAGGAGAAGTACTTCATATAAGAACATTCCAGATATCATATCTTTAACTTTCCTCGATCAAGAATAATATACAAAACTAAATACTTCACTCTTTCTCCATGACATTTATCTACAAAATTGTTAGCACGAGTCAATTCACAAGAACTGAGCATGATAAGCCTCAACTCATCATAACAACATACTCTACTTAATTATTTCATAAAAAGAACTCATATTATTTTTATGAATCAATATTGTAGAACTTAAGAAGATAACAATTCTTTCTATAACATGTCAAGAGCAAGCACTTTCATGAGCCATGAAAGAAATCAATTTCAAACTTACGTTTCAATACAACTATTTCAGTCACTCAGAATAACCACCTAAATTATAAGGTACCTGATAATCATAAGTAATCAAAAGACTACTCATAAGAGTATCAAGATTCCACTTATGCAATCCCATACTTGCATGCCTTGGAATCATTTTTACTTATTAATTAAGTAACCATAAATATAACAAGAATCACATTCAAGCAATCTCTCAAATGTTCTTAACAGATCCAACAAGGATTTCATACACCCATAAGGTCTACTAAGGTCCATGCAATAATACCAAGACATCAAGTGTATTTAGTTAAAATTACGATATTAGAAGCGATTAACTTCAAGGATGAGAGAGAGCATTCACGACATCCTGCCATTTAGAAAACATAGGTAAAATTCAAGTAATAGGTTACATAGTCAATACATACCTCGACTTAAGCATTTATTGAACATAACAAAACTAGGAAAAGGAATATAATTCCATTTTTTGGTATTGTTATCAACTAATCGGTACCGAATGACACTTAGAGCATTTCAAAACCCCTAAGGGAGTAGTTACCCGATGTAGTCTAGATAACACGATTGTTACTTAACCCAATCAGCTCAACTGGACATTCCTTATCCTATGAACTTATTCATGAAAAAAGTAGGTTAGTACAACTTGTCATTCCATGGTGGGTCAAGACTCCATTATAATATATTAAAATGACCTTGTATCCCATTCTACTAAACAAGGTTAGATCATACCAATTTTAATCGAACCTTCTAAGTTTAGGTAAAGGACTTAATTCCATACCTTAGTATTGTTATCAACATATCATTATCTGATAAACACAATAAGATTTTCATGTTGTTTTAAAACGAGAGGGAGTCATGATAAACATGACTGTAATCAACCAATTAGCCCAATTGGGCATTCATTAAAGCATGAATTTTCTCAAAACAAAATTCAAATGAAAGGTTTCATTACTCCGCACTGAGTCAAAGACTCAATTAGAACTATGAAAAGATCTACCAACCCATTCCACTGAACAAGGTTGGAGCATACCAAATTATTCATGACACAACCCAAAGAAAACAATAAAGGACTTTTTAAAGGTCAAGAGAACTCCGTAATCCCCAAGGGAGAATGAAATACAGCCAGATAAGATTTAAGGAGTCAAGTTTTTCCGGTGAACCGAAATAACACTCAATCATATACATGAGCTTACACCCATCAAGGATCTAGCACTTCATAAGATCTTAGTTAGATAGTTAACCTGACATATCCTTAAGAGGAGTATGTTACTTAAAATATTATGACCTTAAATGGGTTTCAACTAAAACTCAACACATCTTGTTTTTCAATTATATACCAAAGTAAGGTCATCTAGTCAATCGATCTTTTCTCTGCATCGATTACAATGAAGGGAAATAACACCCAATTTTAACACTCTTGTATCATTCCAGATAGTTTTCCTAAACCTACTATCAGTTGATTAAATGGTAGTTCAATACCATTGACAAATAATCATCATACCTTCAATACAGATTTTTAAATCCAAGAAGAAGGTTATCAATAAAAACCAGCTAAACATGGCCTTCCAAATATCTTGCAAGCTTTTCTCAAGAGCATATATATATATATATATATATATATCAAGGATCTATGACTAAAACAAAGGCATTAAAGTGTAATACGAGTTGGGATTTCTCTTCAAAGAAACCAACTCTAAAACATAATATTTCACAACCTGAGAAGAACCTAGAAAGAGTTGAATACTTCCAGAGTTAATGATGGAGTAACCAAGATACAAAAAGACTGATGAGCAACTAAGGAACCTGGTTTACAAACAAAATGCAACAATTTGATGCTCATTAGTAAAAAATCAGCAATAAGTTGAGCCATGCTACGTGGCTCTAAAGTTAAACGTAAACGTCATTCCAAGATGCATGTTTGAGGGTGAACAAGGATGACTTAGTATTTACTGCAGCTTCCCTCACTTCCTATGACTCAAAATTAAATGCTAATAACAGTTTTTTTTCCACAGCCTACTTCCTTATTAACTTAACCAGATCGACGACAAGCACACTCATTACCTCCATCAAGACAACACAAGATTTCTTTAAAATTAGATCAAACCCAGTTACATAAATTGATGTATACCTGAAATGGAAAGTCATCTACAACCATAACCACACAATACCAACTTCCAATTTTCCTCATTGGCTTGTTAAATTTTAGATAATCCCGAAGGAGATGGGTAGAGTTTAAACTAAGTTTTATAGTATTGATAAACACAAAACATGGCTGCACAAAGATTTCAATATAACATAGGAAGTGTCAAGTGTATTAACTCAATGATGACCATTACAGTCACAACACTCCTTCCAATCCAGAAAAACATTATAACTTAACCAAAATAAACCATATACAAGCATACACCCAACAAACCATTTTTTTTCAAAGAGCATATATCACAAATCAAAGGTAAACCACATTCTATAGAAGAAAAGGATTAAATCGATTTCACATCACCAAAGATTAAGAACACAAATTTCAATCCAGGTAAAGTTCTATTTGTGAAATGACTAAATAGAGCAAGAAATTATGATGGGTTAGGGCATATCATGCATGTTACACTTTCCTTTCTTTCCTTGCAAAGCTTTCATGATTCTTCAGAAAATCCCAAACTTTTAAAATGAATTCCTTCATCCAACAACTTACAATGTTTTCGTGATATTTAATGAGTCTAGGAACTTGTTGAACAATCAACTCAACTGATGTTTTCTTCATGCAACTCACAACAACAAGAAGTTAAAATTTCCATTTGCATGTGCAGAGCTTTTCTAAAACATGGAAATGAATCGATACCAAAAACCACCTTCCTTTCCCCAATCCTTCATGCATGCTTTACCCAAGAAATTTGTGAGTTTATTACATATTAAATGCCATTAATGCAGTGGTTGAAGGAGCTTGCCACCAAATTTATCTAACCAACCATTTTGGTTTCCAAATTTAGCAAAATTCCCTCCTCATGCCATGCAAGTGAATTTAAATTTAGTTAACCCATAATATTTCCCCCAAACTTGGTTGGTGGATCAATAAATAAAACAATAAAGAATTCAAGTACAAATGTATTGGTGGTGGGGTGCCAACTCACCACTTTATTCAATTTGAAAAACATTAGATTGTATATAATTTTTAAAGAGACCAATCAAAATACTTATGCAATGATAATTTAGATGCCATTTTTTTATACTTAAGGACTCACACATATAATTATATTTATAATCCTTTCAAATAGATAGAATTATCAACTCACTTCTAGCTTCTCATACAATAGGTTCTCATGCTAGGTTAAGGACTATACCATAAGATTAGATTGTCCTTCCCTTGATTTACACAAAGTTAATAAATCTATATAGTAGTAGTTATTTATATGTATACTTTATACATATTATATATATATATATATATATATATATATATATATATATATATATATATATATATAATATTACATTGATCAAGAAGTTATTCATGTATACATTTATGAAGGAGTAGATGCCCTTAATTCATAATAATTAAGTCCTGATTCCCTAAATCTCAATAACTATTCCTTTTTTAGTCCTAGAAATACGATCATGATAGCATTAGCCATTAAATGGGGTAGACTTATCAGATGGTCAGATCAAGACCAATTATTATTCAACATGAAGTCTTATTCACATTCCAATTTTGGTCATCAAGTGAACTATCAAAATTGTCAAAGCCTCAACATAACTTAGTTATAAAAACTATAATGTTAACAATTTAATAGAGATAAGAAACAACATCGCAAATCACTTTCAAGGCTTAAATTTACACCAAGGATTCTATGACATACAACATTACAAATGATGTAATGTCACCTTAGTGAAAACAATTCATCACTAAGATAGATCCCGGATTAGCAGGGTTCTTATCTAAGGAGATTATTGAAGGAATTTATAAATATTTAAGGTGGCAGTAAGGGTAAAAAATAGTTGATTTTCCAAAATTGCTTTCCGGGATGCTTAGTTTAGTGAAGATTAAAACAAACGTGGCTTTCATTTTTGGATGTTTAAATGAGATATAGAAAGCATAGATGTGTTCTACAGGTTAGTGGATTTCCAATTAGTGGTTAAATTCTCTAGTTGAGATGTTTTGGTGTGATCTTAAGGCTCATATGTTAAGACTAGTTCTGGAAAGCAGGTTGTTTGGTGAAGGATATGAGCCTTCTTGGTAGTGTTATGAAAAATTTGATTGGTGAAAGATAATGTACAACTATGGATGATGTTTTTATGAAATATTTGACATGTGTGAGGCATTTTGTGTCTTGGATGATCATGGTAGATGAGTTTGGGGTCTTTGATGAGTTAGGTGATGGGGTTTTGAGCCATTTTTGGGCTTGTTTGGTGTCTTAGAGCATGGATGACCTACATGGGTCCATTCCAAGTGTTTTTATGAATTTATTGTTATATTTTCATGATTTATTATAGAGATAATTTATATAGACTGAGTTTATTTATGTTTTTAAGTTGAGAAGGGTATAAAGAAAGTGTTTTGGGTTTATTATTGAACCATTTATTTTAGAGAAAAATGCAAGCTGCATGAAAGAGTGTAAGTGGTGATAAGGAATTAATTAAGAGTAGATAAGGTGAAAAAGTTTGAATAATTTTAGAGATCATGTGTAATGTTTTGAGATCAAATTAGGTCATGAAAGTGCAAGTTTGAGTGAGCTAGAAGGAGGTGTGTTTGAAGAAGGTTTGAAGGAGTTTGGAGCTGAATCTTGTGATCACCATCAACTAAGTATTTTCAGCATATCTTTAGTGATATTATAATCAACATTCTTGTATGATGAATCATATTCACACAAGTTTATTTTTATGAGTAATATCAACAAGGGTTTAGGAGTTGTGCTCCTTATGGACTTGGTGCATCACTAAATAAATATCTTTTATGTGTAATATTCACTTGAGTATTTGTTGTGAGTAATATCAACAAAGTTTTCAGTTATATTTCTCCTCTTTGAGGATTTCCCACTTACATCTTGTATTCTTGTGTACTCCTTCATGTTTATGCTCTTGTGGATGGTTGTTACTTATTGTTAAGATCTCATTAATACATGGTTGAATGTTAATGGTGTATGAAAGATAATTTGAAATTGTTTAAGGGTTTTAAAGGACTGATTCACCCGCCTCTTAGTCCATTATGCTTCCAACATTTTTCTCTGACCACATCGGAGAATACAGGAGTTGACATGAAAAAGAGAGAGATGATCATGTGGGTACTAAGACCACATTTTAGTAGGATGTGCGAAGGATTTAAATATGATTAATTTTGGCTCATCTCACCCCCCTTTACTATTTTTATAATATTCATCATTATTGCCCCATTTTAGCCAATTTTTTCAGTTTTGTCAATCTTGCCAATTTTTGGGTGTGTCGATCATGGGGGAATGAAATTAGGAGTGTGAATGCATATTTTCTCAGACTTACTAAGTTTATTAGGTGTTACCATAAAGTATTAATAAAATAGAAATTTTTATTTCTGGTTTTGGATTCGAATGAAACCACTTGTAAAAGTTTCATTTTTTTTCATTTTAATCCTTTGCTCCAGTTTGAGAGGATTTCAATCACAGAATTGTGTAGATCTGAGAAATGGATATTTTTGTTTTCTAGAAATTTCATAGATCTGTATAAAATAGTAGAGAGAATTAATGGAGGAAAAAAACACTCTTCTTAAAGACATTTTTAAAGAAGCTCCAGTTTAAATCTCATAGAAAACGGATTGAGGGTTTGTGAGATATGAGAAAAAGGTGATTTGAGCATGAGGGTTTCTAGAAGAGTTTCAGAAGCATAAAAAAGGGATCATGAATGGAGGGAAGGATAATTTTAAAAATGATCCAAAAATTCACTAATTTTTAGCTTATACCCACCTTGTAACTCCAGTTTAGCTCATTCACCTTCAAATCCACCTTGGGTCACTTTTGGCTTAACCCGGGTTAAGGATGAGTTAACACTTACTAAATGGGCCTAGGAGCCTCCATTTCACCTTACCAAATTTATCATGATATAAAATGGTGCAAAATTTCAAAATCATGAAAAAATGCTCCATGGGGGGTGCTCACCATAAGAGGGCCAACTTGACTTGTGAATTGATAACTTGCACCTAACACCCAAAGTGGTGTTTTAAGTGACGAAAAGAGTCTCTCCTTAGGGTAAATTTTTTTCACCCACTAAACTTTTATACTAGGTGAAAAAGGTGAAATCAAGCTCTCAAATTGTGCCATGGGTCATACCCATCATGAAAAGGGGGCCATTTTAACTTGTGAGTTGTTAACACTCACCTAACCACTAAAGTTGCACTTTAATTAAATAAACTTCTAATAATCATCCTCTCTCCTTAGGGTCACACGTTTTGCACCTATTTCACCTTTATACTAAGGTAAATGGTGCAAAAGTGCATCCAAGGTGAAAAATATGACTTGTATGGTTTTGGAAATCGTTCCTTCACCAAATGCTACCAAAAATAGACATCGAGAGTGATTCTTTTTCCCTCGAGATTACTTGCCAGAGTTTCATGGGAAAACATCATATGATTGTGACTTTAAAATAACCAAGTAAACTAATGGAACAAATTTTAGGAGAAAATTCTTCATGTATTTTGGAATTGGCCCCATTTTTAATTAAGTCACGGCGGTTCTTAGAAGGTTTAACCGACACCACTTAGAGATAAAATTACATTTTGTCTAAATTTTCATATGGAGAATATAGAGGGTTTAATTATATTCACTTTTATTTTTTAATCAGGTCCTAAATCCCTTTTGAACTCCCAAAATTCTCATTTTAATCTCCACTAGGCTTGGGCATTTTTTCACTTCACAAAATTATTAGATGCTCCTGAACCATCCCAAACAAGGTTCTTAACATTTTCACTTCTTTCATTTCTTTGCTTTGTGCAAGCAAGTAGCACGATGTTGCATGACTTGTTCCTAAACCTATTTATCATTTCAAAACTTCCCTAAAATTATCCTGATTTTATCCTATGTGTCACCACACACTTCTTGGAGGCATTATCTCTTCTTGATTCATCTCCAGAGGGTGTTCATTAGGTGCCAAAGTCCTGAAAATAGGCCTTTTTAGGGCTTTGAAGTAATTTCTTCAAAGTAGGTCAAAATAAACCCATGAAATACTTTGCACCAACTTACCTACACATGAAAAAAATTAGAAATCTAGTTATCACATCCCTCTCGACCATGATGGGGTTTATATAGTCAACAATTGGCCGGAGGGCAAGTTTACATTACCTAGTTCAAGGATTTTTGAGTGTGGGCTTAGTTCATCCTTTGTTTTTTTAATTTTTCATGCTAGAAATTTAGCATGAAAAAAAAGCTGGCTTTATCTTGGGGACTTATTTTGGATTGGAAAAATTAAATACATAAGCAAGTATGAACCAAAAAATTTCAAGATACTAAGAGGACCAATGTGATTTGGGATATAAGTCATTTCATAATAAGGATGGATACAACAAAAATTCATTATTAAGAACATGATGCATGACAGAAAGGGAAATACAAAAACCTATATTCACTTTTTTATGGTACATACGGGCGATATCATGCTTTCACTAAAGCAATTTATTTTTAGAAATTACCCTTGAATAGGTAATATTGAGTGATGATGTTCCTCAGAAGCCATTTGCTGGTTCGAGAAGTAGTATCCTTTCCTTAATTGCTTATGAAATTTGGGTTCTTTCATGAGTTCTGTATGCTTGGGAGGAGTGATCCTACATGATCCCTTTGATGGTTCAAGATTTTCTAAGAAGTCCATCAATTTTAGATTAGAAATTATCTCTTACGTTCACCCAAATTGTTGATTTATTACTTTAAATCTCACCATTTCTCAAGGATGATTTTGATTGGGTTGTTTGAATGTTCTAAGTTATCCTCTTTCTGTATTAATGATCATTGAAAACGCGTTTTTGTGAAGGGAATTAAGTTCATATTTTTTTCCTACTTCATCATGAGAGATTAATGCATTGAATGAGAAATAAAAATTAGCTTCATACCTATCTTACTTGGCATAACATGATCGAGATGTCAAGAATTAGCTCTGGATCTTCCGTGCCTATACTAGCAGCTTTGAATATTTCTTGCGAAATCCTTCTTTAAGAAACTGCCAAATCTCACCTTTACATTCATTTGAAGAATATTTATTTTTAAATTCAAGGAAACAATTTGGAGGAATTGATTTATCATACCAAATATCATTTCATTATGCTACTTCTTTATTGGGGAGTCTCATCTCTGAAGGACTCAAAAATATTTGTTTCAACTTTTTCATCATAGAAAGAATCTTCCTCTTTGAATGGAAAAGATAAAACTTCAATTTCATCATTACATCCATCAATCATTGTTTCAAGAGGGATATCAAAATTTTCACCTTTCTTTATTCCATCATGATTTGTTTTTTTGAATTAGTTGAAGATTCAATACTAGATTCATACATGTCTTGCAAATCCATGACTTGCATTAGGATCTAAAGAATGAGATGGGGGTTTTCTATTGCACCTTCAGCTCTTAACATATATTTCAAAGATTCTTCTCTAAATTTTTTTAAGGCTCATTACAAGTTGTCCCAAATGGAAAGGGTGAATATGCTCCATGAAAAGTGGGATTTATGGTTTTGAATATATCATTCTTAAGGAAGGAATTCCCTTGATATGAAATTATTAGAGGAAGAGAAAAAGAAATCATTCTCAAAAGGAAAAAAATCTTATGAGAATGGGGAAGAATTCAATCTACTTTTTCTAATAAAAAAGTAAAGAAGATATTTTTAGGGAGAATAGAAGGTGGTAGGCGATGAATGTTATGGTATCCTCGAGAAAAAATCCATGTGAAGATGTGATTAGTGATGATTCTCCTCGAGAGGGCTGGCAAGAATGGAAGAGATGACAGAGCTCTCGAAAAGAGGAGAGGTAAAATCTGTAGAGAGGAGGACGAGGATAGTATGTAATGTAATGGATCGATTGTGGTGCACAAATGGAGAAATATTGTAATTGGTCTTGAATGTTAAGTGTGAAGATGTGGTGAAGGACGTAATGATTGAGAGTGGAAAGAGAGAAAAAAATGAATGGATAGGAGGAGTGGTTGATTATGGGTAGGTGAAGAATGAGGAAATAAACATCATAGGTGAAGAAGAAAAGGGTGTGGAATAAAGTGAGCGTGGTGGAGGAAGAGATAAAAAGAAGTATAGAAAGAGGTGGAAGATAATAATAAAGAAGGATGATAGTATAATAAGGGAATGAGGAAGGATGGACAAGAAGAAGACAAGATGAGAAGAGATAAGATGATAGAAGAAGAGGGTGAAAGTATAAAAAAGGGAGAGAGATGTGTAATATGAAAGTAGTGGAATAGAAAAGATACAGGTGAAGGTGAGGAAGATGAAGGGAGAGAAATGATGGAAGAATGGAGAAGATGAAAGAGATGATAGAATAGAGAAAAGAAAGAAACTAAAGAAGAGATCAGGATGATGTGGATAAGATCAAGGCATATAAGAGAGAGGACGGAGGAGACTAGGTGGGAGAGAAAAAAAGTGAAAAGAATAATAAATATTGGTGATAGGAGAGGGAATAAGGAAGGATTAACAAGAAGAAGATGAGATGAGAAAATATGATATAGAAGAGGGTGAAATCCAGAAAAAGGGAAGAGAGAAAGGTGCAAATGAAGGTAGTGGAATAGTAAATATAAAAGTGAAGAGGGAGGGATGAGATAAAGGGAGAAAAGTATGGAAAAATGAAGAGGATAAGC